>JAODAL010026255.1:0-57106 GCA_025379985.1 Phyllomedusa bahiana
TTTTTACTCCCCCTTTTCCCTTCGGGAAAGCTGCTCCTCTATCCTCTTGGGGCTTCACCAACCACACAGCAGCTACTGATGACTGATCTTGTCAAGTCAAACCGGGGTGCTTGGAGCCCACCAGCGGAATCATTCTTGGGGCCCAACAGTGAAATCATTCTTGGGGCCTACAAGTGGACTTAAAACTAATACTTGGAGCCCATCTTACAGCTACTGTACACGAGTGCACATGACTCTTGCACTCTGCCACTCTGACTTTCTTTTTGAAAAGCAGCCCCAGGCCTGCCATGCTTAGCGGCCTACCATGACCAGGGGCACCCAAGATTTTTGTCCTGCTCCCCTGTGGCCAGTCCAACCATGGACCTCATTGCTGTTCAGTCTGGACAAACAAGTCAACCAGCACTCTAGTTGTTCCTGCTCCCTCAACCATATGTAAAGACTAAGGGCCACATGTATGAAACTGTTTAGGTAACTGTTTACCTATGGGCAAAAAAGTGAGTTTTAGACCTAAACAGGTTCATACGTGTGGCCCTAAGTGCGACATGTCCTAATACACAAGCGCCTTTTTTTGGTCTATTTTGTGCCAAAAATACTCTAGACGCCATATTCTCGATGGAAATGAACTGTAATAGACCAAAACTAGGTTGGCACGACTCATTGTAATGCACCTAAACAAGGCGCATTAAATATAGTAGCGATGATACACTGTGCGCCTCCATAATGCAATGCGCCTCAATAGGCGCATTACATACAATAGCAATGATATGCCAAGCGCCGCAATTGCGCAACGCGTCTTTTTAGGTGCATTAAGTTTACTATACCAGACACCCGATTTTTGAAAGAATCGCACTTTTAGGCATTATCAGCCCCAGAATCCTTGAGACAAGTTACATAGTTAAATAGTTACATAGTTTGTAAGGCCGAAAAAAGACAAGACGTCTTCTAGCTCAGCTTGTTGTGCTAAAGTGTTGATCCAGAGGAAGGCAAAAAACCCCAATGAGGCAGAAGCCAATTGTCTTCATTTTAGGGAAAAATTCCTTCCCGACTCCAATCTGGCAATCAAAATAAATCCCTGGATCAACGACCCTTCCAGAATCCTGGTCATTATAACTTGTTATATTATTACATCTAGAAATGCATCCAGACCTTTTTGAACTCTGTTAGTGAATTCACCATGACAATTTCCTCTGACAGACAGTTCCACAGTCTCACTGCTCTAACCGTAAAGAATCCCTTTCTATGTTTATGTAGAAACTTTCTTTCCTCAAGACGTAGAGGATGCCCCCTTGTTCTGGATACAGTCCTGGATATAAATAAATCTTGAGAGAGATCTCTATATTGACCTTTAATGTATTTAAACATATTTATTATGTCCCAGAAGCCGTGTTTTCTCTAAACTAAATAACCCTAATCTTCCTAATCTTTCTGGGTATTGCAGTCCACCCAGTCCTTTTATTATTTTTGTTGCCCGTCTTTGTACCTGTTCAAGCTCTACAATGTCTTTCCTGTGCACTGGTGCCCAAAACTGTACTCAATATTCCATGTGTGGTCTGACCAGTGACTTGTAGAATGGGAGAATAATGTTCTCATCATGTGCCTCTATGCCCCTTTTAATGCACCCCATGATCCTATTTGCCTTGGCAGCTGCTGCCTGACACTGGCTGCTACAATTAAGTTTACTGTCCACCAGGATTCCCAAGTCCTTCTCCATGTCACTTTTACCCAGCGTTTTTCCATTTAACATGTATTCATGTAATGGATTTTTCCCCCCCATGTGCATAACCTTGCATTTATCTGTGTTAAACCTCATCTGCCATTTCTCTGCCCAGGCCTCCAACTTATCCAGATCCCTTTGTAATAACACATTATCCTCTATTGTGTTGATTACTTTACAGAGCTTAGTATCATCTGCAAAGATCGATATTCTACTGTGCAATTCATGTGTAAGATCATTAATGAAAATATTAAAGAGGATAGGGCCCAATACTGAGCCCTGTGGTCCCCACTAGTAACAGCGATCCAGTCTGAGTATGTACCGTTAATTACCACCCTTTGTTTTCTATCAGTGAGCCAGTTGCTTACCCACTTGCACATGTTTTCCCCCAGTCCAAGCATTCTCATTTTACTTACCAACCTTTTATGTGGCACAGTATCAAATGCTTTAGAGAAATCTAGATATATGACATTCAGTGCCTCACCCCGATCCAGTCTAGCACTGACTTCCTCATAGAAGCTGATGAGATTAGTCTGACAGGATCCTTCATAAACCCATGCTGGAACGGCGTTATACATTTATTTTCAGTGAGATACTCCAGGATAGCATCTCTTAGAAAACCTTCAAACGGTTTACCCACAACAGAGGTTAAACTTATCGGCCTATAGTTTCCTGGATCACTTTTTAACCCCTTTTTGAATATTGGCACCACATTTGCTATACGGCAATCCTTTGGGACATACCTCGCTATTAGACAGTCCATAAATATTAAGAATAGGGGCCTATCTATGACATCACTTAACTCCCTTAGGACACTGGGTGTATGCCATCTGGACCTGGGGATTTGTCTATTTTAATCTTCTTAAGACGGAGCTGCACTTCTTCCTGAGTTAGACAAGAAACATTTAAGTAGAAGTTTACCTCATCCCTCTGTTCATCAACAGAATGGTCATCCTTCTCCTCGGTAAATACAGTGGAGAAAAAAGTGTTTAATAGGTTTGCTTTTTTCTCGTCGCCTTCTACTGTCTCTCCCTCAGTACTTTTCAAAGAGCCAACATTTTCTGTTTTAATCTTTTTACTATTTATATAGTTAAAAAATATTTTGGGGTTTGTTTTACTTTCTGTGGCAATATATCTTTCTGTCTCCAGCTTTGCTGCCTTTATCATTATTTTACATATTTTATTTTTTTCCTTATAGTTTTTTATCCTCTTCACTGCCCTCCTGTTTTAGTAGCGGAAACACTTTCTTTTTGTTATTTATTGCCACATTTACATCCCTGTTGATGCACATTGGGTTTTTCCTATTTCTAATTATTGTATTACCATAAGGTATTCACCTCTCACAGTTGGCGCCTAAGATTTTTTAAAAATATCCCATTTGTTATTTGCTCTGCTATTTTTAAACACCTTGTCCCAGTCAATACGGTTTAGGGCCTCCCTAAGCAAAATAAAATTAGCCTTCCTAAAATTCTGTGTTTTTGGGGCTCCTCGACAAAAAAGTCTATTGAAGGATCAATGGAAATTTATTATATTATGGTCACTATTGCTCACCAATATAGAGAAAAAGACAACAGTGTCCACCAGAGTATCAAAAATAAGTCATTTTCTGGTGCCGGCGGATTTAGTAACAGTATAATCTGCCGCCGTTTTCAGTTTTGCAGTCTGTTTCCTATACAATCAGTTGTATGGGCCGACAGCAAAAAACGAGAACCGACTGTGGTTTTTGCAAAAACAGTGACAAAAACCGAGGTCGAGCATCGAACAAAAAACGTTCAGCTTTCCAACGGTTTTTGTCCTATGCTGTGTGGACCTAGACCAGCGGTGGCGAACCTATGGCACGAGTGTCCACTCGCCCACTCGCTGCCCCGCTGGTAGGGCTTGGCGTCCAGGTCACAGTGTCGGACCTGGGGCCTCCCGAAGGCCCCAGGTCCAACACAGCGGGGCCCGCGGCGGCCCCGTAGTACTGAGGGTCCGTCGTGGCCCCGTGGTGCTCATCTGGGCAGCGGCGCAATGTAATTACATCATTGCACCGCTGCCTCTCCTCTGCCGCACAGCCGTCATAGGCTGTGTGGCCCTAGGAACTGCCGGAGGAGCTTCCCAGTGATGGAAAGAAGAGGAACGAGCTGGGAAAGAGGTATGGTGAGTATTAGTGTTATTATTTTTATTGGTGGACTCTATATACTGCCGGTGGGGACCTATATACTGCCTGTGGGGACCTATAAATTGCCTGTGGAGACCTATATACTGCCGATGGGGACCTATATACTGCCTGTGGAGACCTATATACTGCCTGTGGAGACCTATATTCTGCCGGTGGGGACCTATATGGCCGTGGAGACCTATTTTCTGCTTTGGGGGATTTTAATACTGCCTGTGGAGACTTTATAATGCGGTGGGACTATATCGTGTGGGGGGACCTTTTATGTGGGGGGAACCCCTATATGTTGCCTGTGGAGACATATTTACTGCCTCTGGGGACCTATATGTCCCTGTGGAGCCCTATATACTGCTCGGGGGGACCTTATACTAATGTGGAGATATTATGTGGGGACCTTATCTGCTGTGAAGCCCTTATCTCCCTTTGGGGACTTATATACTCCCTGTGGGGGAACCTATATCGGGCCTTGGGACTTTTATACTGCCTGTGGGACTATATTTCCCTTGGGGGGCCCCTTTTACTGCTTTGTGAGCCTATATTTCCCTTTGGGGGCCCCTATTATACTGTTTGGGGACCTAATTTCCCTTGGGGACCAAATTTTATGCCTTGGGGACTATATACCCTGTGGAGACTATATACTCCCTTTGGGGGGGATTTTAATATATGCCTGTGGGGGACTATATAGTTTGGGGACCTTATATGCCTGTGGGATCTATTTTTGCCTTTGGGGCCCTTTTATATGTGTGGGATCTATATTTTGCCTTTGGGGCCCTTTTTTAATTTTATATCCCTTGTGGAGATTTATTTCTGCCTTGGAGCCTTATATGCATGTGGAGCCCTATATGCTGCCTGTGGGACCTATATGCTGCCTCTGGGGACCTTTATCCCGGGTGGGCCCTATATATCTGGGGCCTATATATGCCTGGGGGGGACCTTTTATGCCTGTGGGGATTTTTCGGGCTTTGGGGATATATACTCCCTGGGGGGATCTATTACTCCCTTTTGGGGGCCCTATATATGTTTGGGGGATCTATATTTCCCTTGGGGACCTTTTTCTCCCTTTTGGGGGATTATTTACTGCCTGTGGAACCTATATCTATATATGCTTTGGGGCCTATATTATATCCCTGGCTGTTTGTGGGGACATATATTATATACCTGCTTGCCTGAGGGACATTTATCTTAATACCCGCGTAATTGAGGGGACTGTATAGTACCTATTGAGGGCCTATATACTTCCCGTTGAGGGGACCCAACCCTACTAATGAGGGGGTTTTTTTCTATAAGTAAAAAGTTCGGGAAAAAATGGGTTCAAGATATTTTGCCAAAAACTGAGGGATGGTGTTGGTGGGTAAATCGCTGAAGGGGGAACCGGGTGTAGAAGAAAAAAGGGAAAACGAAGACTCATTCGGAAAAATTTCCCGTGAGTCACTAAATGTACTGAACTGTAATCTCTTATATGTGTGCAAAGTGTAAAAGGTTTATATTCAGTAATGGTGTGGTGGTATATTCGTCACTATGTGGTGGTGATATGAGGGCATGCTGTGGCGGCATTATTTAGCACTTTGTGGGGGTGTGTGGGGGTATTTTCAGTTCATTTTTGGGGTTTTGGTTTTTTTACGGGGGGTTTTCGGGGTTTTATTGTAACTATGTGGTGGTGTATGTGGTTGGGTGTTGTGGTATTTTTCCGTCAACGTCTGCTGAGATCCTGTGTTCCCACTGCTATTTCCACTATAGGTCATGTTTGTGGAATATGGCAGAGGATGGGTTAGCGGCCGTCACATCCCTCTATTAAATTGTTTGCGGCCCGCGACGATGTACCTCCCCGCTTTGGGAGACTTCGTCGGCACTTTGCGGTAACTAAGGTTATTTCGGTCGCAGTAGCCCCTGGCAGGTACTGAAACCCATTCTAATACTGAATTTATGGAAAATTTTGAATTGCAATAATGCTTCATTTTCAATGAGGTTTTTAGCAGGCATTTTAATCAAATTGTGTATTTTAAAGTAACCCCATCAGGTGTGACCCTATCTAGAATATCCTCGCGTGAAAAATATGCTTATAAAAAATCTGATTTAAATTATATGTCAATCTCAGAAAAAAACAGAATGTGTCAGCCTATTGTAACTGTTCTAGTCCCGTGTGGAAAAATTTGGGAATATCTGAAGACTTTTTATATGGAAATTTGCATAAAAAATTACCCAAAAATGTGAAAAATATGTTTAGAAAAATCTGATTTAAATTATATGTCAATGTCATGTCCTTTTAGATTTATTCTCAACTTTGCTCAATATGAAAGCGGCTTTATAAAAGCATGTACTTAGAAAGATACCAGCCAGGTTATCCTACCATGCTCTATAAAGATGGATCTAAAAGGTGACCATAGACATAGCATAATTTTTGACCACTCATTCTTAAACAAAGGGAATAGACAGGAAAAAAAACATCTTGGTGGATCTTTCTCTGCCACTCACCCCCCCCCCCCCTCCCAATAGAGTCCAAGAACAATATCACTTGAGTCTGTGGAATACCTCATCATAATTCTGCCTTGAAGCCTGAGCTTCAAAAGTTATTGCTATCTTCGTTACACATCACTATATTTTTTGTATATAGGGATTTTCTGTCCAGGATTATAACTGTGGGTTACTATATGCATTGCTTACCATTGACAAGAATATCTTGACCTGTAAAAATTCTATACTAAAAGGAGAAGAAGTTATATACAGGGAAACAGACAATATGGAATATAATGAGTCTCATCATACTCTAAAGGTTTGAAGGATGCACTACATTTCCAGAGGATGAGATCATCTTCAGAGATTTTTATACATTTCTTCTGCCTATTACTACAAAATGACGACGATGAGTCATGAACTTATTCCGCTGCTGACATGGATCTACTTGAACATTTAGTTATTGCAATTAAATATTCTCTAGAGGGAGCGCGAATGGTAAATTGCATCTTTATTTCTGCATGGCTTTGTTAGAGAAAATACATTTGGAAGTATTGCAGGAGTCAGAAACAGATTCTTATATTTGAGAATGTCTAGATCTACCCAACGCTGAGTGTTTCCTTCCCTGGGACAAAAGCTGATGTGAAGGTTTACATCAACTAAACTATGAAGATTCATTTAGATATATTACATACAGCTTGTCTCATCTTTGGCAGATATTAAGCCAGCACATCCACAAACCTTTTCTTCAGGTGTAAATGAAAACTAAAGGGGGATGTATCATTAGAAAATTACATGTTAATTAAAATTTGCTAAAGGGTGTGCAAAAACATGTTCACCATTTGGGCACCCAAAGAGCATCATTTTCATATGAAAGAGGGGTCAACTGGGTGTGGTGGTATTAAACCCTAAACTCTAAGGGAAAGGGGTCATTTTGCTGGAAGAGATGACATAGCAAGAACACACACAGTCCATTGTTTTGCAGAACTCAGAACACTTTACTTACTGGAGGCACTTATGCTTGGTGGTTGCAATTAATATGCAAATTTAATAGTTGTGGTGTTTCTCAAGAGAAGATACAAAATTTGGTCACCTTAATAATGAAGACTCAGTCCTCTATATTCAAAAACACTTTATATCAAAAAACTTCTCATAAATATGTATAGTCCTTACATTTCCAGACAGACACTTTACTTTTCAAATATTATAACAAGGAATAAAACCTGTGATGCATGAACGGCAGTCTCTGCAACTTTAAATGGAAAGATCTTACTTAGTATCCAATGTGTCCATTATCTGTAACCGCGGAGCTTGTCTCTGAAGCAGCCATGAGGACAGCCGCAGCGCCCAGGTGTGGCCCTACAGCCCAAATCATGCGCACAGTCTGAGTGAAGGAGTGGAGTATACGCACCGAAAACGACCACTCCATTGCGTAGCGCTGTCCTCATGGCTGCTTTCAGAGACAAGCTCCGTGGGATTTACAGATAATGGACACCTTGGATACTAAGTAAGATCTTACACATTTTAAATTTGCAGAGTCTGCCATTCATTGCATCACAGGTTTTTATTCCTCTGTTTATAATATTAAAAAGTAAAGTGACTCAGTCCGGAAATGTTAAGGACAGAGGGGATGGGCGGAATTACTCAAAAAATACGATTCGCGCGAGTTCACGAATTTTCAGACAAAAAAATCGTTTGACCCGAATAAATTTGCGACAAATCGCATTAAAAAACATGCTATTTCCAGGCGGCACAAGCCTGCAGGGTCCTGTAGAACTTGTGCCATGCTTAAATATGCAGAGGAGGATTCTTGGAGTATAGTCTTCATACAATGTTGTGTTTTAGCGTCAAAGTACACAGTAGTAGTTTACAGGACCCCATAGATCCGCAGCACAGTAAGGGGACGGGTGGCAATAGCCAGGCCAGGGAGGCGGAATTCTAAGATAGGTCCCGGTTTTTCACCAGAGGCCACCCGCGACAAATCGGGATGGACTTGCTCGCGCCCAGGGAGTCTACCAGGTCGTTGCCGCCTGACGTGAACTAGCTTGCGGTGGCAGCCCTGTGTGTAAAGCGAGGTTACCGAAACATAAGGCAAAAACTCAGGAGTTGGGACAAGCGTAAAGTCAGGACGTCAGCAAAGTATACGTGGGTCAAGGGACAGAGCGAAGAGGTACGGTACATAAAAACGGATATTGACAGACAAGGCTCAAGTAGGAGGCAGATGCGGGGTTTTTACTTTCTGTAATTTGGACATACGAATCACATTCTCATACTGAATAAGCTCATCCAAGCCAGTTTTTGGCAGCATTTGCTTTTGCCTTCGCAATCTCCAGTTTTTGTCCTAAATTCCCTCACTAATGGCACTGAATGCAAAATAAGCAACCTTAAAACATTCACTGAATTTAGGGTTCCTTCAATTCCATACGCATTGCCATATTGAACAAATGGTTGTCAACGCAGAAACTGATTCAAACTACCCACTTTATACTTCATAATAAACAGCGTTGGAACTTTTTAGGTATTAAATGATGAACGATGGACGGTAGAATTTCCTTGGCCAAAAATGTTCGAACATAGCAAACTGTGACTACGGAGGATTTCTCGTATAAACTTGAAGTTTGTCACCCTCTCATGTAGCTGAAAAGAAAAGTGCACCCATTTTGTGGACCAGTAGCGAGGGTCCAATAGGGTGGAGAGCCAGAAGTCATCGCTCTGTCTGCCGGATGGTGACGATATCGCAGTACTACCATGGCACAATCACAAGCGTGGGGCCATTGCGCAAGTGATGCTGAGTGACTCCCCTGCCTCCAACTCTACTATTACTGCCGACGTGCGTAGGGATCTTGGGGTACAGTGCACAATGACAGAGTGTTTAGAGGGTCACGGCAGCAGCACATCAAGCATGAGGTCAGGAGAGTGGCACAATGAGCACAGTAGTGCATATCACGGCAGCACATCATGAGGTTCATAAGAGTGGCAAATAAAAGTGAGTAGGTGACGGCATCAACAGCAGCACAGCAATGAGGTTCAGAGAAGTGGCACAAAAGGCAGAGTTGTAGGTGGTCACAAAGCAGGAGTAGGTTCACAGAGGGGAAAATGACAGAGTGTGGGAGGGTCACGGCAGCTGCCGACAGGCAGCAGCATGAGATCAGACAGTGGCACAAATGACCAGTTGGAGGTGACGGCATCAACAGCAGCAGCAGCAAGAGGACGAGATTGGCACAAAGTACAGAGTGTGGAGTAGGCACAACAAGATAGGCCACAGAGAGGATACAATGAACAGAGTGTGGAGGTCACGGCAGCAGCAGCAAGCATGATGTCCAGTGAGTGGCACAATGACAGGGTGTGGAGGTACCGCAAAGCACAACAACAGCAGCATGAGTTCAGAGTAGTGGGCACAAATGCAGAGTGTGTGGAAATGGGTGCAATACCAGTCCCTGGTAAAGGAAGGTGGTAGGCAGATGGATAAACTGCATCAGATTGTGTGGCACAGGTTGGCGGCGCATCAAAATAGTGGCTGAGGCATGTAGTTTTGAATCCAGACTCATTTCTCAAAGTATTTGGAGTGAGGCGTTCATGGCTGATGTAATCTGACGCCTAAGGCATTGTGTGTGTGAAATCCTGGCCGATCACGCCAGATTTCATCTTACAAAGGTCATTCGCTCCAAATTTCAGGTGGACAAACGGGTTCTCCTTATGGTGTAACGATCGGCCCCCGTCGCACTGTGAACACGCAGATTGATTCCACATTAACTGGCCCGGGGCAAACACAGCATTACTCCACTGCAAAACTCGGCAAGGTTGCGCCACACATCCAGTTTTGGTGCCCAGTAGTCCCCAGCGGATCTTCTAACTGTGGGTGGCAGAGTGCTGTCCAAATAGGACCACTCCAGCTCTGAGTGGTTCAGGGTCTGTCTCCAGGTTTCTGGCTGCTGCTGGTTAGTGGAGCCATCCCTCACTAGGTGGGTGAAGGAAGCAGCTCATCAGCGACTAGCCATACTAAGGTTGCTTGCTCATCGGAGCTGGTACTGCTCTTACCCCCCCACCTTCCCACAGCATGTAGCCGTAGGGGGGTGGCAATGGTAAACGTGAGGCATTGAGGGAACCCCCCCAATCAGACCAGGACCATCGCTTGCACATCAGGCAGAGGCCAACTGACGTACGGAGGAATTTCTCTATAGTATTTGTGAGTTTGTCCTCCCTCTCATCAGCTGGAAAAAAAACATGGCTCCCAATTTTGTGGACCGGAAGCGAGGGTCCCCAAAAGTGTGGAAGTCATCTCTCTGGCCGGCTGGTGACTATTAGTCGGGGGACAGTACACTAGCGCAGGCGAAATCAGCATGAGCTGAGCTGCCATCGTGCGCAAGTGACTCTGAGGGGACTCCCTTCCTCCAACTTCACTGTAACATAAGCCATAGGTGCTTGGGGTTCATCTGCCACATCATCCTCATCTCCAATCTACCTCCTCGCAGCTGACTCTGCTCCACCTCTCTTGTCACCCTTGGGAAGAAAAACCACATACATTCCACCAGACCAATGCTTGTGCTCCAATGTCCTCCTCCTCCTCCTGACTCCAGTTCAGTCCCCACTGGACTACAAGTGCCTTGAGAGAAGTAGTCTCTACGTTCTCAAACAGACCCCTGCCTAGACCAGATATTTTCAGCAGCTGTTCCAGGACATGAGAAGCAGTGGGAATGGTACGTTATTCAACCCGTAGCTCCTGGCGACTGACAAATAACGACACAACCTCAAACAGCCCTCAGCAAAACGGCAGGAGTCCCGCATGAGACTAGCCCCTGGCTACCATCAAAGTTACACAGAGGAATACTCCTGTCCGCCTGGATCACCCCAAAAAATCGTTAATGGCCTTTCTCTGTTCATACAGGTCGGTCCCAACATGTGCAGCTGGAATTCCAACGGGATGGAGAACATCGCATATCAGCGTGTTGGGGAGGCCCGTTCTGGCCGCGTGCAACACGAGGAGCTGTGTGCTGGCTTTGTATGGAATGGATGAAGTGCATGCACAGTTTTCCTGTGCCATTTTCAGAATCTTCTGAAGATCGGTGGAAGACTTCAGAACCTTATCATCATTTCACAACCAGATTGAACACTTGCCCATGCAGGCTGCATGGACCATCCCTCCTCCTCGGGTGCAACGGCGGTGGACACCAAGTTTCCTCCCATTGTCCATCACCAATGGTTTCTGATTTGCAGTTGCGCGAGAAGCCACACATCGAGATTTCCTTGCGCATTGCACCGCGGAGCAGTTCCTCCCCTGGGTTGACTTCGTTCGCGCCAGGCAAACTAGGTGTAGAACTGCGAGACCACCCGTGCAGGGTGCCCTACCATGTGGTATGACGAGCATCACTTAGACTTTGTGGAGGGCTGAGGTGGTGGGTGGAGGAGGAGTGCGGACATTTGTGCGCAGGAGGCAGCAGTTAGACAACGTGGAGGAGAAAATGCGACTCCTCCTGTCCAAGTTCGTGTGTGTGGCTGGGCAGGAAGCACATTTAACCCACTGTTCCGTAAAATGACATATACTGTCCCTTGACCGTAGTTACAGCCACAACCATGTCCGTAGCTGCCCGCGCTATCGGGCCACTCAGCCTGAGCATCAACCTTGAAACAAACCGAATAACTGAAGGACTGGCCCCCTACTGTTCTAACATATTTGTGAAGCGCTGGTACGGCGGATGGGGTGTGGTGGCCTTTTTAGGAAAATAAATTACGCTTGGAACTCTCCTCTCGCTCGGCACAAGAAATTTAGTATCTCTGAATGGTGCATGGAGTCTACCATTTGGAAAGGAAGGGACTGCAGTACCAACAACTTGACTGGGAGCATTGTCAGTTTCTGCACCTAAGGATGGGGTGACGCATACGTTGACTCTTTTGCAATCGCCTCGGCCAGTTACCCACGGTCATCGCTGCTGTCGCCATGATTAGCAAGGACATGAGCAGTCTTGACGGGGAGATGATGGCAAGGGAATCAGCTCACTTCGTGCAGAGTTGGTGGAGTCCTTGACCTGGAGTGAAATGGCATGCGTGCCACTGGGGCGCTGCTGCATTCAGTGGCGGCAGATATACAACTCACATATGAACCAACGTTTCTCCGCAAGCCACTGGAAGTGATGCTGCATATGTTGACGCAGGGCTGAGTGCCAACCGTTAGCATCCCTGGCCCGATTCCACTTTCTGCCCACAGATTCTACATACAGTACCCATAAGCGGCTCCTCCGGTGTCGTTAAGCAAAGAACTGCCACACCGTGCGTGTAGCAATTTAAAAATAACAGCCAACTCTCCGCACTGAGAGACTACTATCACACCGCTCACTGCCGGTCGCTGTACCCCCCTGAGGGTCCGCTACTTTCTTGGGACCTGTCGAGCGTGAGTTTTTCTTAACCCCAAGGCCCGTTAGGCTCCCGTACCTCGGCACTGCTTCTGACCACCTGCCTGACTCACGGCCACACTAGCCACTAGCTGGCATTGCGCCGCTGCCTGACTCGCAAGCTGACGCCGCACTTCTCCAATGATGAAGGAAGCCCTTGCTTTCAACCCGAGACTCCAAGTCCGGGATCGGCTACATCATCAATGATTATTATTGGATCTTCAACTGGCTGTCCTCCCTCAATGGTCTTGTTGAATGCAGGAGGCTGACCCCTACAACAATCCTCCCATCCACTCCACCTCCTAACTCTATACTTATGCCCGGCCTACGACTGCATAGATAGCAGGGGGATATCACCCATATTGCGCGCCCCCAAGTAGCTGCTGACTGTCCTCCTCAAATTGTTCATCCAGCGCTGTATATGTGTCGCGTGAGCCCAGATCACATAGTAGATCTCTGGCTAGGGTAACCGATGGAGACAGAGGGCGGGTTGAAGCAGGCAAGGGTACCGCTGACACCTCTCCTCCCCGGGCCATGCCAGCTAAGGGTTGTGGTCTGACGTTCCCCACCGACACATTGGCTGGGGTTATGTCAGAGTGTCATCTGTGGCATGAAGTGGATTGACCTAGTCATACCAATCAAGAACCCTTTTGGGTTCCTGGTCAACACACGGCCGGTAGATGACAGCGGCCAGAGTTGTGGCCTCACTAAGTGACCGCCCTGCTGCGACTCCCCCTCTTGAGCAGTGCTGCGACCTGTGACCCCCCCCTTAGCTGCCCGGAATTGTATTGTGCCTCATGGCCACTCCTCGCGCATGTGAATAAGCCTGGCCACCTCTCTGTCTGACATACTGTTTGTTCTAAAATGACAGACCCTTGTTTTGAATGAAGATATCTGCATATGATAAATACACACCCTGTATTTGTGACTCCAAATGAACCCACTTAAGAAAAAGCTTGGGTAACACCCTTGGATATAAATTGCGCTATCACAAATGGCCAGAAAAATGGACTTGTAAGTGGCCGTTTAAAAACACTGTGTAGTTTTACTGAATATAAACAGCCACAATGAGGGCCTTAATAACACTATGGATATGAATTATGCTTTACAGGCAAATAATTTCCATCTTGCGTGAAAAAGACAACGTTTCATGTTACTAAGTTCAATGCAGAAA
Source organism: Phyllomedusa bahiana (assembly GCA_025379985.1). Taxonomy (NCBI): domain Eukaryota; kingdom Metazoa; phylum Chordata; class Amphibia; order Anura; family Hylidae; genus Phyllomedusa; species Phyllomedusa bahiana. The sequence continues at coordinate 13,884 of JAODAL010026255.1, forward strand.
AATCCGCAGATAGATAACACTTTGGCTGTAAAATTGCACAAAAAAGAATGAGCAATTACTCAAAAACTACCAGCTTTTTTATCGTGTTACTATGGCGTGAATTTTATTGTACATCAGGACGAAGATAGAAAAGATGACAAAACCTGCTCTCTGTGTATAATTTCATAAGCTCGATTCTAAATATAGAAAATATAATAGCAATACAGGACTAAAACATATTTATTATCTTTTGTGTGGTTAAGTGGACAATAGGAACAAAAGGCATCGTGATCTATATATATAAAAGCTAAACACTGGAACACCACAAATACTTCAAGCCCCAACGGCGTATTTAAAATTAAACAGCCACCCTGGTGATTACTAGACTAAGTATAAACATTCTCAGGCGCAAAATGAATTTGAGCAAATGCCAAAAACTACCGAGCCTTTGACGTGTTTACTATGGCGTTGTAAATTTAAAGCGGTACACAGCAAGAGAAAAACTGTGTAATTAACCTTACGTTTAAGAATTATGCTACAGGAAAAATGGCTTTTTTTTGCTGTGAAAAAAGACGGTTCTTTAGTCACAACAACCAGCAAAACAACTGCATTAAAGTAATCCCCTGGATGTAAATTGCGCAAAAGAAAGAGCAACCCAAATTAAAGTGGTTGTATGTAGATGTAAAAACTCTGTTTTCTTTAAATGATACAACAGGAACACAGGCTATAGATGCCCCTAGCGGAATATTCAATATGTGCTTGATGAGATACAATTAAACATGTATAATGGACAGCTAGCAGTTAGGAACGCACACTGGACAATTCAGATACCAATACACCCCGAAAAAATCAGATAATTAGAAACATAAATAGAAAGCAGTCCGTCTGAGACAAGCTTGAGCACACCCCAACAAAAAATTCCGCTGAATAAAATATTCTTTAGTATGAGTTATCATAGAGCAGCTGCGGCAGCGTAATCCTTCTCCTGATCCAGTACAGTGAAGCGGTTATGATGCTCCCAGCTTCGCGCCCCGACTTATAATAGTGCGGTGACCAGTCACAGAAACCCGCCGGGCCTGATTGGCTTTCATCTCTGCAATGTCAAGCAGGCCTTCCCATCTTCCTCCCAGAGTGCTTTGCCCCAATGTAACCCATGGTGCTCGCAGCCATTTTACAATTAAAAGCACACTTCGTTCGACGCCGGAAAAGACCCGAAGGTACCCAAATCATCGACTAAGGTATCGTTCAGAACCAAAGGTTTTTCTTGAAATTCTAAACAATTCTTCCACTTCGTTAGAATCAATTCGCCCATCTCTAGTGACAATGTTAAGTCTGATAATATGATTACTTCAAGCCATCTGACCCTGGACACCTTCTGCTCAGTAAATTTTTTTTAAAACCTCGTCAATGTCCTCTACTTTGACGGCTGAGGGATTTATTGGTCTCTGGAGGGAGAGTTAGAAGACACAGTAAAAATCTTCATTTGGATGGAATATTGCTGGGCTATCCGCTCTGTGCAGTCTCCAATTTGAGTATGGGCTTTGTTCCCTCTTTATAGTTTCTTTATGTATCACTCTTTCTTTGAGCTGTACTCTTAGGGGATGACACGCGTATCTAAGATGTATGTTATGGATCCGTGTATTCAAACCCTATTTGGCCCCAAACACTCAACTAACAATGAATGGAGGTATGATTATACAATGCTTTATCAATGTAAAAAAAACGCATCAGCGTTCAACGATTGACCACCGATGCCGATGCGTTTTAACTATGCGTCTTTGGATCCGTTCAAAAGACGACATGCCTTGAGAAAGCGTGAAGGGTGAAACACACAACATCATCGTTGGCTAAAGTGTTTACTTTCCCAGGACTAAAGAAATTAGAGTTTTCTTATCCACAATAAACGTATAAAAAGGAGGACAGAGAGAGTGCCGCCCAGTTTACTTTTATATTCAAGTAACTCATGCAATAACGCCTCCAACATTGTCCCTTAGTCCATCACCTCGCCACTTTCTAAAATAAACACTTCTAACACATGCAAGAAAGTAAAAGAGGTGCAGAGAAACCCCTATTCACAGGGTAAAGGACAGGTGTGCACTCGCTTTACAATCAAGGACAAGAGTATGTTGCCACTATACAAGAGCCAATATTACTTACCATACCACCATATAGAGGCCACATAGTGGTCAGACAGCAGGTCACATCACATGACAGCGAATACAGCACTGAGCCCACACAGAAGCAAAATAACCCCCGACATCAGGGACTCACCGAAGATGTCATCACTGATGGGAGTTGCTGTCTTGTTCTTTTCTTCTATATCTGGCCAAAACCTCCATGATGTCTTCTCTGATGAGTTGTTCTGTTCTCTGATTAGGTGTTCTCCTCCCTTTTATTCTTTGTCCGTTACAGAATGCAATGACATCTTCTCCCAGCCACTACTTATCCCTGTAGAATTTACCACACAAACATTTTAGACTCTCTCTTTTCCAGCATTTCCCAATTAATTCCCATCTTTGTACAAACTGTATTTTAATCCCCAATTAGGTACCTATATATACCCTCTCAGTGCGTAGGTTGGTATATAGGATCCCCTCAGTAGGAAGGTATATAAGATCCCCCAGAGAAGATAGGTGTATAGAGCCCTCCAGTAGATAGGTATATAAGGCTCCCCCAGTAGGTAGGTACATAGGACCCCCCAATCCGGTAGAAAGGGTAATAAAGTATGCCTCCCGGTGGGGGGTAAAAAAGGGCTCCCCAGTAGGTAGTTTATATAAAAAGGCCCCCCCCAACACCGAGGTATCACAGGGTTATCCCCCAGTAAATGATAGCGGTATATAGAGGTTCCACACAGTACATAGGTATGTACATAGGCCATTAAATGGAATAGGTTAGTACAGGCCCAATCAGTAGTAGGCATATAATGTCCCCTCTAGTAGGTTAATAATATTTTTAGGTATATAGGGTCCCCCAGTAGGTAGGTAGGTACATAGATACCCATTAGGTAGGTAGTTACATAGGCCCCCCGGTAGTTAAGTAGGTAGTTACATAGGCGTTCCAGTATGTATGAAGGTAACACGGACCTCATCACACCCAGATCAGTGATCTGTAGGTAACAGGGCCTGCACACCCATCGTTAGGTAAGTAACGACAGGCCTCCCCCAGTAGTTAAGTAAGGGTACGATAGACCTCCCCCCAGTAGTTAGGGTATTTAGACCGGGGACCTCATCCCATATAGTTAGGTAGTAGTAAGGCATACGAGCATCACCCCAGTAAGTTAGCTAGGGAGGCCAGTACTCCCACCAATAGTTATGTAGGTAAACAGGACCTCTGCAACCAGGCAATAAGTAGGTGGACAGGAGAGGCCTAACTCAAAAATGAAAAAATCTGACCCATACGAATTGCAACATGAGTGTGGTGGAGGGGGGCTGCAGCCCCTGTAATCTGAGCGGCCACAAGTTGTTTAACAAGACATGATTATAGTAACAGTAGAAAAAAAAAATAATGGTGGTCCACATGCTGGCCCGCAAGCCAATCAGAGACTTGCCATGGGAACTTTCAGTAGGAGAAGGTGAGGGGCGCTCAGGCATATACACTAAGTAAGTGGGCCAGATCATGTTTAGTGCGAAGTCATTATCAGTTGATATTAAGCATTTTACACGCCATATTTGTTGCCTGTTAAGAAAGTTGCCAGCCGAACAGGGAGCTTATACCTGCACCCCAGCCGGCAGTGGAGCAGGAGCAGGCACAGGTCAGAACACTAGCCAGTCAGAGAATACTCACAGACCAAGAGAGAATAGAATAAGAAACAGATGTCTTGTCAGGATATATAAAAGGAGAAACAGGCAGACGGATCATATTATAGAGCAGACATGTCATGAATCGAGGAAAATACAGAGGGCTACATACGCTGAGGAGAGATAGTTTAGATCGAACCAGAATCATCAATTGTCCGTGAAACTACCAGCCTTATTCGAGCGTTGTAGCACAACCCTAATCTGTATGGGCTTGGAAAGAAAATCAACCATATAGAGTGGGTCAGGCAATTATCCTGCTCACAAGTAGATTTCGAAAAAACGGGCAGATTTGCAGGAAGGTTGAAGAAGACAGTAGAGAGAGCACTTGGTAATATCTTGTCCCTGAGGATGGTGAAAAGAATGATTTGTGTGTTGTGCATGTTGATACTGAAATAACCTGAACTAAGTACCATGCGTGAGCAGGTAAAGTCTTCCAAGACCCCAAGCTGCTGTCTCTGTGGTTTCTTCTTCACCAGCCACTATTAATCCCAGCACACCACTAGTGGACCTACAACGCCTAACAAACCGCTCACGATCCGTTGGTGCCAAACTGCCTCTGGCCACCATTAAATCCAGGGGTGATAACTGGACCAGGGAAGACAACCGTCAGCCAGCTTCCACGTCGGGGGCCCGGCGCCTCTTAAGGGGGCCTGGGCCACACGGGGCAATCAGCTAACACGACTGCCCCCACTGTAGTTCTCTCCTTGCGCCGCCCCTGGCAGGTTGAAACATAACATCCACGCGGGACAGGCACATGGCGGAGTCTGCGGACGGTGCCTGGCGCTTCCTACCGTCTGAAGCGTCTAGAGGAGCACTCCAGCCGCCCGAGCACGTTCAGACGCAGTAACCGCCCAGTTGTTAGCATAAGAGTAGCCGCCAGCGATACCGCTCTGCGTCTAAATCTGCCAGCTAGGCCTAAATTGCCTTAGCATACACCGCCCACAGTGCTGACGTGGCAGCTCGATGACGATCACATCATCTCGCCGCCACTGCGCCGATCACAGATGCCCGAAAGCTGCAGCTGCAAGAGGGGCGCATAGCGAATGTATTTTTTTATATTTTTTTTTACCATTCAATAAAGTCCCTTGACCCTGCCTGTATGTGGTTGACGCTCTATTAACTGCCCTAAAGGCCCACTGCCTTCCTATATGGGCCCACTGAGCAACACAACGCGATATAGGGCACACTGCACCGACACTGTCGCACTTAACATAAACCATGCCCTAAGCCCCCTACCTGTAAAATGGAGGGGCCCCGATAACTAATGCCCCTAGCCCCCTACTGCCCTAAAGGGGGCCCCTAATAACCTGCTCTAAAGCCCCCTTGACCTCCTATATGGGGACCCTATAACTTTGTTTTTTCTTTTTTCTTCTTTGTTTCCTGCTCTTAGCCCCCTGTCTGCCTGTATTGTGCACTTATAATCTACCCTACCAGCCCTGCCAGCCTGCTAGGGGTCCACCTAAGCACTCTCTTTCCTACCCTGGACTGCCCTGTATGGCTGAGGCCCCCAAAGCCTACTCAAAGCCCTGCCCTTCCTATATCTTGGGCACCCCTAAGCCTACCTAAGCCCCTGCCTGCCTACCATAAAATGCCACACTAATCAGCCCTAACCCTATTCCTCTACTCACCTAGTGTATGTGATCCCCTATACGACACCTAAGCCCATTGCCTTCCTTGTATGGACGTCCTCTATCGACTACCCTATAGCACACTGCCTGCCTACATATATGCCGCCTGATAGCTACTGACATAACCTCTCTGCTTACCTGTATGGCCCTATAGCTATCTAAACCCTGCCCTGACTTTGGATGATGACTTTTCTGAAGGGTCAGCCATGAAACATCTGTATAGAGCTGTATTATTAGAATTATAAATAATAAAAAATGCACATATTTTTGGGGAAATATATAACTTTATTGTGCACTGAGTGGTAGTGTTATTCAGATACCATTTATTATTTAGACACACCACTGGAGGGATATATGTGGTAAATGTATGTAAGATCATTTTGTGTGTACCTCTGTATGTGAGTAACTTTGGACGTTTGTCTATTACAGCTTAGGCTGCTGTACTATTACAGCTATTGTGTATAACCACTGAATAGGAGAATTATTTAGGTATTCTATGGTGATTTAATTTGGGCACTGAATGGACAATTTGTGGTAGTCATATATCAGACAGTATAATAATATCTAGATTATATTCCTTTCATAAATACTCATGCATTTTGCTCGTATAATATAAATTGCAAAACAGTGTAAAAACTGTCGGTAGGGGAACCCTAGCTTTGCTTTTCATGCCTCAGGTCTGATGGATTTCCTTTACAAACTGGGTCTGCCAGTATACATTTTACTGACTTAATCGTCCGAATCCCACTGAAATAAATAAAACAATATGTCCAGCTTTACTCATGGCCACAATTATTTTTTCAAAAATTATTAATAGCACTAGAGTACAGCTACAGGGAACTGAAGAGTTTTAATCATATTGACAACTCCAGTAATGAAAAACAACATACTGTCGGTAAAATTCCTACGCGCTCGGGATGGAAAAAACTCTCCACAATGAAGATGTATGTCTTCTGTTCAAGTTGCCTCTACTGGAGCCCTCTGTCTAAGTCTCCCTCTAGGGGCAGTTGTAGGGAGCTACACTGGGACAAGCAAGGTCGATTTGAAAGATTCAGATTAAAATTATTAGCACGGCACAATCAGTTTGTCACACAGGACGCTCAGATCCAGAATGACGTAGGGGCCCCTTCTAACAAAAATAATGTGAAACAGGACCCTCTGAAGTAGCAGCTGTCATATAATATGTGGCTGAATTACATGTGCAGATGTCAATAGGACCTAATGGTCTAATGCAGTAGTCCCCAATCTGTGACTGTTGAAACAACTCACTTCATGGCCTGAAGAGATTAGGAGTTGTAGTATTAAACAAAATTCTGCAAAAGTAGGTTGAGTTGGAACTCTATTTCTTGCCCTACAAATGCAAGGTTCATGACAAATTGTCCCTGACACCAAAAATGTGAGTCAGCCGCAGTCATCATCCTGAAGGGACGAGGGGAGGGAAATGGGAACACCATTCAGAGGAATCCTTGAAACTAGACAGGAAAAAGATTCTCCCTTTTTTTCCTTGATCTGACTTGTAGGATTTAGGATGTGCGGTTCTTCCTAATTTCCTCACAATTTGGTTGCTCACACACGTTAATAAAACCTTTAAATTGTTGGAGGAACTGATTAAGGGCAGCATGTAAAAAATGGGGTTTCGCCAATTATTACTTGGTTCAAAAAGCGTTTATAACCTGTTCTATAAGATTCGTATGAACAGAATGCACTCCACAACCGTCAACCGATAGATGCGCAGGAAGACACTTTTTACAGTACGCCAAAGATTGGGGCGCTCTCGGGGGTCAATAGAAGTATTCACTACTATATAGATTATCTATTAGACGCAAATCTAGTAGCAAAATAGTTAGATACATCCAGCCCAGGTGGTGCCTGAGCGCCAGACTTGTGGTATTGGCTCGTACAACTGTCCTGTAATTATGACCTCTGCAGAAGAACAGCCAGACCAGGTCTAAAACGGTGGGTCGGCCATGAGCCAGATCTTGTGGTATTTTATGAAAAATCTGCACGACCTGATAATGTATGACCTGCAAGAAGAACACCGACCAGGGTAAAGGTGGTGCCCTTGAGCACAGACATCGCGTCGTGGTATTAGGCCTCGTACACTGCCCTCGTATGTATGAACACTAGCAGAAGAACAATCCAGACGGAGGGGTAAAGTGGTGCCTAGACATCTAGACTTGTGGTAATTGGCTCTACACTGCACCTTGTGACATGTCATGACCACAGAAGAACAGCCCAGACCAGGGTAAAGTGGTGCCCTGGAGCAGACTTTTGTGGTATTGGCCTCTACACTTGCGACCTGTATGGTATGACCTGCAGAAGAACAGCCAGACCAGTTGTAATAGGTGGTGCCTTACCTTGACTGTATGTGGTAGTTGGTACAAACACTGCCCTGTATTGTATGAATCTGCAAAAAGAACGATCCAGACCAGAGGTAAAGGTTGGTGTGCCTAGAGTCCAGACTTGTGGTATGGCTCTACGACTGCCCTGTACGTAATGACCTGACAGAAAGCAGATACCAGGGTAAAGTGGTGCCTGGAGCCTGACTTGGGATTGTGCTTCTACACTGCCCTTATGTCTGACACGCACAAGAACAGCCAAACGAGATAAAAGGTGGTGCGCCTGAAAGCCAACATTGGTGGAATTTGGCTCTACACTGCCCTGACTAAGTATGAACCTTGCAGAACGATCAAGACCAGTGGTAAAGGTGTGCCTGAAGCCAGACTTGTGGTCAATGGGGCTCTTACACTGCCCTGTATGGTATGACCTGACAGAAAGAACAACCAGGGTAAAGGATGGTGCCTGAGAGCCAGGACACTGTAGGTGTTATTTGGCTCTACACTGCCCTGGTATGTAATGGACCTGCAGAAAGAACATGCCAGACCAGCGGTAAACGCGTGGTGCCTGAAGTCAGACTTGTGGTATTGGCTCTACAACTGCCCTGTATGTATTACCTAGCAGAAGAACAGCCAGACCCAGTAAAAGTGGCGTGTGCCTGAGCCAGAACTTTTGGTATTGGCACTAACACAGCCCTGAAGCTTATAGCCTGGCCAGAAGGAACATCCGAGGCCATGGTAAAGGTGGGTACCATTGAGCCATAGACTTGTGGTATAGGCTCTAACACTGGCCCATGAAGTTATGACCAGACAGAATACAGACAGACCAGGGTAAAGGTGGGTTGACCCTGATCCAGTAAATTGTGGTATTGGCTCTACACAGCCCTGTGTTATGTATACCTGCAGAAGAACAGCCATTACCAGGAAAAAGGTTGGTGCCTGAGTCAGACTTGTTGTGATATGGCTCTAACAACTGCGCCTGTATATGTATACCTGTTCAGAAGAACAGTCAAGCCCAGGGTAAAGGGTGTCCTGAGCCAGACTTGGGTATTAGGCTCTAACTGCCCTGTATGTAATGACCTGAGCAGAAACGAACAGCCGAGACCAGGTAAAGTGGTGCACGAGCCAACCTTGTGAGTATTGGCTCTAGCACTGCCCTCTGATGTATGAGCGGTATGTATGGTAGCCAAGCGACATACAAACCCATCACCATACTCCCTCCTAGACGTGCTGTGTATTGTTCCAATTCCCCTGTAATGTGTTTTCTATGTATGTGTAAAACTGTATTGGAACGCCCCAGCTCCCTGTTCAAATAATTAGGATGTATTTTATATGTTTAAGAAAGCCTTTGAAGCAGTTCCTTTCTGCTCTCTTCTGTATAACCCCACCCGTTTTCTGGTCACCTTAAAAGCAGTAATCATAATCCTAGACAGCTATATATTGGAGCCCTTGCTGGGTACTGCAATGACCTCAATTTGGTTCTGCCAGGCATTTTATTAATTTCCCAGATTTCTTAAGGTGACAGCATTTTTGAAGTGAATATTGAGATGAATTGTGGGGGGACTGAAGTTGGGACAGAAGGGGCAGAAAACAGAATTGTAAGTAATTGAGTTTACAAACCTACAGCTTAGTGCCACCATCTTACTATAAGCTATCTATCTTGCTGCCTTTTCACCACCGTGTCCCTACCGCCCAGTACATGCCTCCTAGCAACTCTGTTCACATTAGCGTCCTCTCGTCCTTCCCCATCGTCTTCATAGCACTCATCCCATACCAACTCACACATCACTTTAACTACCACCAAAACCATCGCCACTTTTTCATGGTGCAGACAAAGACACACACGCCTAGCTCATATGCCATTCACTGAACCATCTGCGGTATCAACTTTTCATTCTCCTGCTTATCTGCCGCTGCAGAGGGAACATCTCTCCCAACCCCGTCACCAACCTTTCCTACTTCCCACTTATCACACCTCCTCCATATTTCCTCCCACAGAACCCTACTACCTGCTTGCAAATTCGCTGTAACGTCGTTTCCTGTTCACGTTTAAATGTTGGCTCTCTGTGGAATTGCCCAGATCCTTCGGTAATAAACCATCTGCTGAGTCCATGACCTGTTCCTTCTCCTCATCTCACCTCAAATCTCCTAGCTCTCACCAGAAACTTGGCCTCCAAGCAATCATACACTTGTCTCCCTCGCCGCTCACACCTACGTCGGCCTACATCAACAAACACCCACACCCCCAGATCTGAGACAGGCGCGGTTGGAGGAGTCCAGCATACATCTACTCACCCACACTGCACCTACCAGTTAAGAAAAAAAGGTAAGGTATAAAGAAAATCAATCTAAGATAGAAGAGAGAAATACAACCAAAAAGCGAGACGAGGAAATTAAAGTCGAAAAAAATATAGTACAAAGAAATGTTGGAACAGCGAGTCAGGAAAATGCTATAAACGAGGCTAAGAACTCGTCTTCAGCCTCGACTCACCCACACTAAACGCACAACATACAATAAAATAAGAAACACCTTACCCGCACAGATTAGTATCCTCCTCCCGCCACCCCCCTCTTCTTCACACTCCACATCTTTGCGCTCCCACTACCCCATCACCACCCAACCTACCACTCCCTACCACCCAACCAGTTACAGCTCAACTCTCCCACCTGCACCCAAACCCCCTCACCCCAACCTAGTACCCCACTAACTTCTCTTAGATCTCATTTTCCACCGTCACACAACCTCTTACCCCACCCTGGCCACCTCACTCCTAAGCCGCCGCCACCCAGCCCTCGCCCCCCCCCTCCGTCCACCCCCCCCACCCCCACGCCCCGACCCCACGACTCGCACCTAGTCGTCTCCATCCACTCCTAATACCTCCCCCTCCGCCCCCCCCCCCCCATCCCCTCGCATCCACCAGGAAACTCCACCTACAATTCGACATCTTTGCCACTCCACTCCCTCTTTCCACCCAACGCTTACCCCCGTCGACCGATGCTATTTGTCATCTAAAAAAAACACCTAATACATTGAACGTACTGCTTATCTTCTCCCCCTCAACCTACCCATTACTCCACAGTACTCCTCACCACCACATATTTTCCTACAGCTCTTCACCTCCTGCTCGCTTCCCCTTTCATATCCTGCATTAACTGTCCATCTCACCGCCCGCTTCTCATCTCCCCCCAGCACCTTACCTTTTATCTCTTGTTATCTCTACACAACACCGCCATCATCCCTACCTACTCGCTACCACCACCACTCCCTTACCCCACACAGCACATCTTACCTCCCGTTGCCCCCTCCGAGCCTCCACTCTTCACCTCACCCCACCCCCATGCTCAAATCACCCCCACAACCACTTCCCCTACCTACCTTTACTACCCCCTACACCCTCCAAGTCCTGGCACGTATCCGACTTATTCTAACCACCAGCAACCACTCAAGCCTTCCCACGCGAACTCTCATAGTAAATACACCCTTCTGTACTCTCATTTCCCTCTCCGCCGTCCCAACATTCTTAAACAAACTCAGGTTAACGCCAACCCTATACTCCGATGCCCCGCACCCTTTACCTTATTATCCGCCATACACCACACAGTACCCCAGACGATCCGTACATGTCCAACCACACATACCCCATACGCTCCGCCTCACACCCCCCCCAAAATATCCTCCTCCCCACACCCCAAGACACCCCCCCCCCACACCCCCCAACCCATATCCCAATCAGCCCCCCCTAGTACTCGCACCCCCCCACCCCCCCCACCCCGCAACTTCAAACATACCCCCACCCCTACACCCGGTCCCTACCCCCATACAACCCTCGCCCGTATACACACCCTCCTTCATCCTACCTCGCCTCGGCCCACCCCCCCCCCAGTACGCCCTCCCCCTCAACCCCCATCCCCCACCCACCCAAACCCCACCATATGAGGTCCCCACCCTACATACACTCAGAGACGCGGATTTGTAAGACCCCCCGGCACACGCCGCCAGTATTTCCTGGATCATTTTGCTGCCTGGCTGCACACTTCCTCTCTACTGAAATACCCACTCTCATCATTTGGTGATTTCAACATCCACCATGACAACCCATATGATCTCCTTCTGCCTGCATGTCCTTCTATTCACTACCTCTTCCTTGCCTCATCGCAACCTTATAGACTCTCCAACTCACAATGAAGTGAACTCCTTGATCTAGGTCTTCTGTCGCCTCTCGCTCTATTTCTAATCCTTAAGCACTCTCCTTTGGCTTTCATCTCTGATCACAACCTTATTTCCTTCACTTTAGCTAACTCTCAGCCTTCCACTGGACACACCTACCCATCGACCCTTTATCCCGAAATCTCCCGCTCAATTAAACACTGAGGAACTTGATTGACACCTACAAGTCCCTCACTGCCCCTAATCTCCTCCTTCTACCTGTCCTGACACTGCCGTCAAACATTTACAATTAAACTCTCACAACCACCCTGACATATTGCACCACTCACACACCGCACCACCAGATTCAGACGCCCGCAGCCTTGGCACCACACCTTCAAGACTCGCTTTTCTGCAGCGATTGTTCCCGGTGTTGCTGTAGCGTCAGTGTAGAAAGTCCAAAGCAACCTGCAGACTTTCTCCACTATAAATTCATGCTCAGGACTAGCGACACTGCCCATCACTGCACCAACACAAAAATCTCACCGCCCTCATCTCCACACCTACACAACAAACCCCTCAACGCGTCAGTTTGACACTTTCCACTCCGTCACACACATGCCTAAAGACTCCAGACACCCGGTCCTGGACATCTGTGCTGAAGACCTGCCACTCACTTCAAAGACAAAATTGACAGTACCGTCAAGACATCTTATACCAAACACCAAGCAGAATCCATCCTGTCCCTCCCCCAGCACGTCCTCTAAACTGCTTTAGCCTTTGAAACACCCTCAATCAATAGAAGTCGTGTCCCAAGGCTTCTGCTGGTCTGCACGCCCAACCACCTGCTCTACTGACCCATTCACCTCACACCCATGTTTCCAAGTCCTAATTTTCTCCAGCCTTGTTCTCTTCTCCACCTCAAATACAATCGTAACCTCTCTCTCCCTCCACTGGTATCTTCCATCCTCCGTTTAAGTCATGCTATTATAACCCCTTCCTGAAAAAAGCCCTCCTCTGGACCCGTCGATGCGCTAACTACTACCGACCAGTCCTCTAACCTGCCCTTCATCTATAAACGCCTGAACTACTTGGTCTACTCTCGCCCTAAGCTGCTATCTCTCTCTGCTAACTCCTCTTCTTTGACCCTCAGCAATCAGGTTTCCGCAACCCTACACTCCACGGAAACTGCTTTCTATTCAAAAGCTCAAATGACCACCTAGACAGCAAAACACAGGGTAACTACTCGTTGCTGCTTCTTCTGATCTCTCTGCAGCAATTGACAACTGTTGATCACCACCACCTCCTCATCATGCTCAGTGCCATTGGCCTCCGGACACCAGCCTCTCTCTTGGGTTCTCTTCCTACCTCTCTGACCGCTCCTTACATGTCCTCTTTTCTGGTTCTTACCCCCTTCCTCACTCTTCCCCTTTTCGAGTTGAGTTCCACAGGGGATCCGTTCTTGCAGTCCTCTCCTCTTTTACATTGTAAACACAGCCCCCATGGACAAACCATCAGCAGATTTCGGCTTTTCCGTACCATCCCTACGCGATACACCAACTATCACTTTTCCCCCCAAATCCCCCTTCCCGCCCTGCACAACACCAGTGACTGCGTCCGCTGTCCCCCCCCTGACATCAAAGTTTTTCCTCCCCTGTTAAAACTTAAAAATAAACCCACTAAAAAAACAAACTTCTAGCATCCCACTGCCTAAAACCCCCCCCACCACTTGCTATCTCATCAGTGGGTGTGTGGTACCACCATTACTTCTAGCAGCAAGACCCGCTTTCTGGGGGTTATACAAGATTCTGATCTGACCTTCCACCCCTAAATCCAATACCCTTGCCTCCCTGGTTCACCTGCACCTCAAGAACTCTCCCAGAATTCTGTCCCTTTTCTCACTGTGGAAAACAGCCCAAACTACTCATTGCTGCTCTTAATTCTACTTTCTCGTCTTGACGAATAGTAACTCCCTGCTTAATCGGTCCTCCACTCTCTGTAAGACTCTCCCCTCTCCAATCTGTCCTGATATGCAGCAGCCAGGCTGTCTTCTTCAGCCCTAACCGATGGCGCTCTACCTTGTGTCAAGTCTCTAGCCTGGCTACCTAATTGTTCATTACAGAACTACAACACTAAACTAATCACAATCTCTACGCTATAAAGCTCTCCACAGTGGTGCACCCCCCCTACATCTCCCTCCCTCATCTACTAGTCTACACACCCTACCCTTGCTCTCCCGCTCTGCTACTAGATCTAAACCACACACCACACTCATCCGAACCTCCCATCCCCTAACAAAATGTTAGCACTTATTGCACCATTTCATCTGGAACATGTTACCCCCATGTGATACAGGCACACTCAACAACCCACGCAGTTTTAAGGTGGCCTGAAAAACCCATCTACTTAGACAAGACCTAAGCAAGATCCCTAATTGTAAAGGTTGTATTTATCTTTTTAGGGGCTGCTCGTGCTGTTCTGTCTAATTATTCAGATCAGATTGAGTTTGAAATCCAGGGGCGTCTTCCTTCAGCAGCTGTGTATCCCCTCCCAGAGGCGGTCCTCCCCTCACTGAGAAACTGTGACATCATCATTTTTCGTTGAAGCAGGGGAATGCAGAGGGTATTTGTCTGGATAAACAAGCTCGAGTATTCTCCTGCATGCTTATGTCTGCAGCCTGAGGCCTCCACAAGCTGCAGCAAAGCAACCTATTATATCACTTAATGTTTACACACTGAAATCCAGCATCTTTTAAATCTCCTGATTACTAGGTGTTCAACCAAATTTTTTTACTAGACTACATGCAGACAGACCTTTAACCACCCCACACCCCACAACTACAATTACAAATGTCAGCTACAAGAAAAGATCTCTGCTTGCTGTCATAGATAACGAGTGAAAACAGTGGGGGGAGAAGCAAATCAGCTTTGAGAAGAAGAACCTGCTCAGCCTTAGCTGACTGTGACTGATAGGTGTAGCGGTAAGAGTGTTTGGTTTTACAACGAAGGGGTTTTGAGTATCAGTCCCCCTCACAGGGTATATCACCCCCCCCCCTAAATTCCTACACATATGTAGAGGACCTAAAATATATAATGGTCAATACTCTAAATGGATATATAGTCACATCATAGCTCCCCTATATCAGTCTCTCCCCAGAGCATTATCTGCTTTGGGGAATCACTTATGTTTGTAAGTGCTTTGGTGACTGTGAGGAAGGGACACTATCGAAGGGGGAGCTTATTCTGAGTGTGTTGTGTATATAATAAAATTCTAGATGTCTACGGACATGATATTTTCATCATCTATTAACATATGTTGTACAATTTTTATAAAAAGAAAACAACCGCACAAAAAAAACAATGGTACTTGAACTCACAACCTCTGTCTTTGCCAAGCTGATCACCTAAGCTACTTTCACTACACAAAGCAGCATCAATACATACACAGTGTTGATTCCTTATGATTAAACACTACAGATGATTACGTTTCAAAGAGGCGGGGCTTGCCATTACGAATCTAGGATCAGAACGCCCATCATTTTTCAAAGTAGAAGCTTAAAGGACTGAACCTGTGAGGAGGTAGAATTTGAAACCTCTTGCGGCAAAAAGCACTTCTGTAAACAGGCCAGTAATTACCCAGACCTCCCCAGAGACTGAGATTACAAAGGAGCGTAGCAGACTCTGGTTTCACTATCATTTTACACAGCTCAGAGGGGATTAAACACAGAGTGTGCAGGCCTGCCCATCCACAGCGCCAGGGGAGCGTGCCCATGACGTTTAACCTGTCTAAGGGGCATAATCCCACACAACTGAATGAAAATGTCCAGCCAGCCAATCTAACAGTGCAGGGGGCGTGTCCTAGGGCACATAATCTACCATGGTGGCGATTCTACCAGCAAACACAGACATAGAAGACAGAATTTAACAGCGAAGCTTGATATCTGCTAAACCAAGTGACAGAGGTAATGTCAACCCAAAAAAAATGCTTATTTTTACATGTCCCATAATCTGATACATGATCCTATGAAGCGATAAAAACAACACCCTATTTAGCCCCCAACAATACTGTCACATATTCGTCACTGCCTGCAACTTTGAGCACCCACAGATCACTTATCTTATGAAAAGAAGTATGAAGTTGGGTATGACAAGGTATAATCCACATTTTAAGTAAACTACCCACCATAATTATGTAACATGGCGGACCTTTGTAAAACCCAAGCACTTGCAACCCTTTGTTTTCACACACATACACCCTAAATAAGATTGTAAGCTTTTGCGAGCAAGGGACCCTCACACCGCGTTTCTGATTTGACGACTATTTTAGTAATGTAATAGTCTGGTTTGTCTGTGCTTATACCCTCTATAATGTAAAAAGTGCGGCGAGAATATGATGGCGCTATAATAAAATTCAAGATTCTATTATTAGTTTATTTATGATCTGACAGAAGAACAGAACAGACCAGGTGTAAAGGTGGTGCCCCTGAGCCAGACTTGTGGAATTGGCTCTACACTGCCCTATGTATTTAATGACCAGCAGAAGAAACAGCCAGACCAGGGTAAAGTTGGTGCCTGAGCCAGACTTGTGGCAGTGGCTCTACTCTGCCCTGTATGTATAACCTGCAGAAGAACAGCCAGACCAGGGTAAAGGTGGTGCCTGAGCCAGACTTGTGGTATTGGCTCTACACTGCCCTGTATGTATGACCTGCAGAAGAACAGCCAGACCAGGGTAAATGTGGTGCCTGAGCCAGACTTTTGGTATTGGCTCTACACTGCCCTGTATGTATGACCTGCAGAAGAACAGCCAGACCAGGTAAAGGTGTGCCTGAGCCAGACTGTGGTATTGGCTCACACTGCCATGTATGTATGACCTGCAGAAGAACAGCCAGACTAGGGTAAAGGTGGTGCCTGAGCCAGACTGTGGTATTGGCTCTACACTGCCCTGTATTGTTGACCTGCAGAAGAACAGCCAGACCAGGTAAAGGTGGTGCCTGAGCCAGATTGTGGTATTGGCTCTACACTGCCCTGTATGTATGACCTACAGAAGAAACAGCCAGACCAGGTAAAGGTGTGCCTGAGCCAGACTTGTGGTATTGGCTCTATACTGCCCTGTATGTATGACCTACAGAAGAACGCCAGACCCGGGTAAAGGTGGTGCCTGAGCCAGACTTGTGGTATTGGCTCTACACTGCCCTGTATGTATGACCTACAGAAGAACAGCCAGACCAGGGTAAAGGTGGTGCCTGAGCCAGACTTGTGGTATTGGCTCTACACTGCCCTGTATGTATGACCTGCAGAAGAACAGACAGACCAGCGTAAAGTGGCGCCTGAGCCAGACTTGTGGTATTGGCTCTAACACTGCCCTAGTATGTATGACCTGCAGAAGAACAGCTTCAAAAACATTCTGGTGCAATTTTTACACTTGGGGAAAAAAAGCTTTTTTTGAACTGGCCAGTTTAGTGCCCGTTTTCAATTTAAAATTTTGCCAAAAACTTCTCCAAGGTTATTTTGTCTTCCCCGCTTTTAGGGGTCTCTTGGGGGGGAGTTTTTTGGGAACTGGGTGGTGGAGGCCCTGAGTGATGATAGGTGCCCCACAGAAACCTAGCATGGGCCCCAAACCACCCCCTGAAAGTGACAAAATTTTTCAAAAATTTTTTTATAGTATTTCTTAAAATTTAAATTTTTAAAACCCCAATTTTTATACAAATTTTTATGGGAACTCTTGGTACATTTCATGAACCCCCCAATCTCCCCGTTTTTTTGGGGGGGGGGTCCCCCCCTATTTGGGGGGCCCGGGTTTCCCCCCCCCCCCCCCCCGGGGGGTTTTGGAAATTTTTTCGGGTTCCCCCCGGCCCGCCTTTCCGTGCGGCGGGGGTTTTTTTAAAATTTACCCCCGGCGAAAGATTTCGCGGGTGCGAAATCTTGGGCCCCCCCGCCGGGGGCCGCCCTACAGGCCCGGGTGCCCGGAAAAATTTTTTGAGGGCCGAGCGGGCCCCTTTACCCCCCCCGCCGGCCACTGGGGGGGAGGAGGGGGGAAGGGGGTCCCCTCCCCCCTCTCCCTGTTTGGGACGGCGCCCCGGTTTTTGTGCCCGTACATAAAGTTCGCGGGGGAGGGGAAGTGACGCCGGCTGCAGGGGTGGACGCGCGGCCCGCTCTCACTTCCCCCTGCGCCCCTGAGGAGATCGGGGCAGGACGTTTGGGAGCGCTTTCAAGGGGCCTTTTGGAAAAAGGGAAAGGGATTTTAATTTTTTTTATTTTTATTTTCTTTAGGGGGGTCTAAAACCCGGCTTTAAAAGAAAGGCCCCCCCCCCCCGGGGGAACCCCACCCCCAAACCCAAAAGTGGAAAAATCACCTGGAACAATGGGGGGGCATCACCGGCAACAATGGGGGCACACCTGGCAACAAAGGGGGCATTTCCTTGGTAACAGATGGGGGCATACCGGCCAACAGATGGGGGGACTTCCCGGCACAGAGGGGGAATACCTGGGCCAAAAAAAGGGGGGACCTCCCGGCTAAAATGGGGGCACTACCTGGTAACAGATGGGGGCACTACCCCCGGGAAAAAGAGGGGGCAACCCTGGGAAAAAAGGGGTTGGCAACTTTCCTAGGGAACAGAGGGGGGAACCTGGCTAAAAAAGTGGGGGGGGCCCCCTACTTGGGTAACAGAAAAGGGGGGACTTTCCTTTGGCAACGAAGGGGGGGCATCTACCTTTGGCCAAAAAGATGGGGGCATAACCTGGCTAAAGGGTGGGGTCTTCACAGTCCCTAAGCTAAAGGGGCCGGGGGGCCCACCTGGCCAAAAAAAAGGGGGCCAACCCACCTTTGGGAATAGAGGGGGCACTACCCGTCAAACAAGGGGGCACTTAATTGGGGGTAACAAAATTGGTTGGGCAAATTTCCTGGTTTAAAAAGATGGGGCGGCCACTTTCCTTGGGCAAAAAAGGGGGGGAAAATAAAATGGCTAACCCGATGGGGGCCCCTAACCCGGGGGAAAAACAGGGGGTCACTACCTGGTCTTTTAAAAGGGTGGGGGGGGGACTACCTGGCAACAAAAGGGGGCAAAATACCGGGAACAGGAGGGGGTCAATTTTCCTTTGGGAACGAGGGGGCAACTTTCCCCTAAAAGAAGGGGGGGCAAAATACCCTGGCTAACAATGGGGGGCCCCCTACCTGGCTAAACAGGGTTTGGGCAAATTTTTCCCCGGCTAACAGATGGGGGCCTACCCCCCTGGCAATGGGAAAAAGGGGGCAAAAACCCCCCCGGGAAAAAAAAGGGGGCACTATGGCTAACAGATGGGGCAACTTCCTGGCTAAAAGAAAGGGGGAAAATTTCCTGGCTAACAGATTGGGGGCACTTCCCGGCTTTAAATGGGGGGACTTCCCTTTGGGGTAAAAGATGGGACAAACTACCCGGGAACGAGGGGGCATCTACCTGGCAAAAAGAGGGGGCATCTACCTGGCCCAAAAAAAGGGGGAAAAACCCGGCAAAAAAAGGGGCACTACCCCGGCCTAACAAAGGGGACAAAACCCGGTAACAATGGGGGCAAAAACCTTTCGAAAAAAGAGGGGGCAAATACCTTTTTTAAACAATGGGGGGCCCCTTTCCCCTGGCAACAATGGGGGGACTACCTTTTGGGTTACAGGTTGGGGGGCCTTTTTTACCTGGGAAAAAATGGGGGCAAACTCCCTTGGGGGAAATATGGGGGCACTACCTGGCCAAAACCCGAGGGGGGGATAAACCCGGGAACCAATTTGGGGACTACCTGGCCCAACCCCAAAGGGGGGGACTACTTGGCTAACAATGGGGCACCTACCTGGCAACAATTTTTTGGGGGCACCTACCTTGGGTAACAAAGGGGGGCACCTACCTGGCCCCACAAATTTGGCTCTACCTGGCTACAGAGGGGGCATCTAAAATTTGGGTACAAAAAGGGGGGCCCCTCTACCCCGCCTTTTAAGGGGGATTTCCTGGTTTGATGGGGGGCTATAAACCCGGCCCATAAAAAACATCTTTGGTTTCCCTTCCCAAAACCGTTATCAGTTAGGTGGAGGGGGGGGTGGCTTTTTTAAGGGGCGTGGCATACCCACAAAATTGGGGGTGTCCAATTTCCCAAAATTTTTTCCGCGGCGCGCTACGCACGCCGCCCTTTTCCCATTCTCCTTCTTTTTTTTTTTTCAAAAAATTTGGGAAATATGCCTAGTAAAACCTGTTTCACCGAACGGAAACAGTGTCAGCGAGCAGTGGGGGCACGGCAGTTTGGGAAATGGCAGCGAGCAGTGGCAGTGTGCAGGGGTGCAGGGGACAAACGAGCAGTGAGCAATTTTGCAGCGAGCATTTTGCGTGTGCAGTGGGGCAGTGTTCAGTGGGGGCAGTTTTGGGGAGTGGCAAATGAGCAGTTCTTTCCCTGTAACATGCCCTTGGGCTTTGGGTTGTAAGTAAATCCTAAAAATGCCATTCCAACACTTTTCTTTAGCGTATGAATTTACATAAGAAATGCTTTTTGCTAATTTTGTCCCTTTTCTTTGCAATTTGGGGGTTTTCCCTTTGTTTTTGCTGGGTTTAGGGCCCATTACCCAGCCCATTGAGCCCGTTTTAAATATTGGCCTTTTTTAAATTTTCTGGGTTTTTTAGTAAAATAAGGTCCCAATTTTTTTTGTAAAATTTTTGGTTGTGAGGGGCTCACAAAAAATGTGGGAAACCCTTGGGTGGGTTGCAAGCCCTTTCGGAATATAGTGGGCACCTTTTATCAACTTTAATTTCCTCATTTTGAAAAATTTTTTTCCCCGTTTTTGTAATTTTTTCCCTAAAAAAACTGGGGACAGCGGGTGTCAGTATTTTGTGTTGGGGCAACCCCGAAATGGCTGGGCAGCTTGTCCAATTTAATAATAGGTCATAAACATAGGTTGTAAGCCAGGGAAGGTGGCACTAAAGTATTGTTGGGAAAATGACACAACTGGGATCACTTTAAACTATATGAAAAAATTAAAACTACAACCACCCCCCAAGAAAAAAAAAGGAACATTGGGGTTTTCTTATCTGTATTTTTGCATTTGTGCAGTCCTTTTCCCCTTTTTAAAGAAAATTTTGGGCCTTTTGCACAGGGTGAACATTGCTTTTGGCAATGTGATTTTTTTTTTAAATTTTTTAAAATTGGGTGTGTTTAGTGCTACTCATTAGGTTTTCTTTCACCTGTTATATTTTCCCCCCCCGGGGGAAACACTGGGCTTATAAAAAGCCTCCTAATTGGTTTTGTTTTATTGTCCAAGGGCCAAATTAGTTTTAAGTTTGGCCTTGAGGGGTTTTTTAGTAAATAAAAGGGCCCATTTTTTTCGGTTTTTTTTCAAACCCTTTTTGCCCTACAAAGAAGAAAGGGTTTGGGGGAAAAACAAAAGCAAATTAGTTATACAAATTGACTAGGTTTTTGCTTTTTTTTTTTGCTAGGGGAAAGGGGAGGGGTTTCCCCCCCAGGTCAGAACACCTGCTAATTTGATGTAATGGGGGGGGGGGGAAAAAAATTTTTTTTTCCCCAATGGGGTAAAGGGGGTAGGGTGTGGGCCCAAATGGGGAAAAAAACAAGGGAAAACTTTAAAAAAACTAGGGTTTTAAATCAACATCAAAGGGATCATTAACTATACAGGGCTTAAAAATACCCCCCCCCCCCAAACCCCCCCATTTTCACAAATTTCAAGAAATTAAAAAGGGGGGCCCGGGGGGCCCACTATTTAAAGGGTTTGTCCTCAAATGCAAGCTTTTCCCTGTTTTTTCGGCGCTTTTAAGGGGTTTTTTAAAAACCCAAAAAAAAATACGATGTTCCTGGTTTCCCCCTTTAAAATAGAATTTGAAAAGACGAAACTTTAGTCCCCCCAAAACCCCCTTTTTTTTTTTCTGGATCGGGGTTTTGGGTTTTCCCCTCCCTAAATTAAAAACAAAGTTGGGATAATACCCCCGGCGTTTTTTTTTTTCTCGGGGTCTTTTCCCCTAAAATTTTAATGGCCGATGGTAAAAAAAAAAAGAGAACACCCGGGGGGGTTTTTTGGCCAAAATGTTTCAAAAAAACGCGGGGGCCGCATTTGGGGAAAAAAAAAAAGGCCGCTTTTCGGACAATTTTTTTTCCGGGTTTTCAGTGCAGCCCCTACCTAAAAAGGCTTAGGCAAATGGCTTTTTAAAAACAGCGGGCAGCCTTTGGGGCAACCAGAAAATCTCAAAGGCTGAGGGCTCCCCCTAGTTTATTTCGTAGGGAAAATGCCATTTTACTGTTGGGGAAATAGCGTTCTGACTGGGTTTACCCCTTTCAAACCCTGGATCCCCACAGCTGGCATGGGATCTGGGACAATTTCAAATTTAATTTTTCCCGAGGTTTTGAAAAAATTTTGGAAGCAGCAGGCCGAACGTTTCCCCCTATGCCTTCCTTTAATTTTAAACAGGGAAAAAGTTCTGTCACTTTTTGGGGGTTTTCCCCAAACAAAATTTTCTTTTTATGGGTTTAAAGGGTCCCTTTCCAAAAAAAAAAGTTTTAAATTTTCAATAAAGGCCCCTTAAAAAGTGTCCCTAAACCCAAATTTCCTAGATAAACCCCTTTTTGTAATTTTGGGGGTGCATCAAACTCCTCAGGTTTCTATTGGGTACAGACCTGTTCAAATCTCTCCTGAAAGGCTGCTAAAACGCTTTCTCCCACGCTACAAGACCTGTTCAAAAATTTTCTCCTGATTTGGCTGCCACACTGGTTGCTTAATAAACTACAAGGGCCCGTTTTTTTTTCTACTGCAGCCTAGTGGAAGCCAGTAAACACGCCCCTGAATTCAAAATGAAACCCAAGAAAACAGGACTGAGGTGAGATGAATAAATGTAGTGGGGAAAACCCTCCTTTAATATAGAAATACGGTCCCCCACTATCAAACGTACAAAATTAAGATATACAGTTTATGTTCTCCAGCTTTGACTTTTTTTAATATTGCCTATTTTCACTGATACACAACAGGGAAAATTTTTTTCAACAGCCTATCACACCCCTTAAATTTTCCCCCAACCAGCTCACCACAGGTGACCCTTATAGCTAGTGATTCGAGAAAATATACAAGTGGTCGAAATAATGTAATTCTGGAAACCATAGCTGGAAAGGGGCACTGTTGTTGGTTCTATAAAATGGGATAACTGGACAAGGTGGGTCCAGCACTGTATTTGGAGCACAGTTGGTTGACATAGGAAAATGCAGCATTTTTAATTGAGGGTCTTAAAAGCCTGAAGGGCAAATGTGCCCCTTTTGAAAATACCCTTTCAGTAATTGTCCCCTTTTCTACCATTACATAGTTAATTGGTTAGTAGTTGAAAGGAAACAGTGCCCTCGAGTTAACCAAAGGGTGGGAAATGTGGGAGAGGGAGAGAGACAAGGACTTAAAAGCCCAGGGTCTCCACTGGTTTAAAAGCCCCGAGAAACCCACATAGGCAAGAACCAACCTAAAATGAACCCCATCACGCATTTCTAAATAGCATGTTTTAAGGTCTGTAATATTTCTCACTAAAGAAGTGGATCCTCTAAGACAGTGTTCCTCACCTCCAGTCCTCATGGCCCACGGGCAGGTCTGGTTTTCAGGATTTCCTCAGTATTGCACAGGTAATATACAGTGGGTTGCAAAAGTCTTCCTACCCCTTGAATTATTACTTATTTTTAAACTTTACAGCCACAAACGTTAATGTATTTTATTGATATTTTATGTGATTGAGCAACAGAAAGTAACAAGGATTTGTGAATTGTAAAGAAAATGATACATGCTTTGCCAAATTTTTGAAAATTAAAAAACCGAAAAGTGTGGCTTGTGTTTGCCTTCAATCCCCCTTGAGTCAATAATTAATAGGACAACCTTTGGCTGCAATGACGGCTGCAGTCTGTTGGGGGATTTCTCTCCAGCTTTTGACACATCGTAGAGGCTGGAAGATTTGTTGCCCATTCTTCTTTGCAGAATAGCTCCTAACTCAGTCAGATTGGTTGATAACATTTGTTCTCTGTTTTATAGTTGTTCCTGTGTATAGATTATCACTTATATGACACGGTATAATTTTAAAGGGGAGTCTCTCCACACTTCGCCATGATTCCTCAATAGTTATATAATAGACCAAAATATTGAAATACATTTATTTCGTTGACTCAAACCAATAATAGGTCTTAGATATCAACAATCACAGCAATATAAAATATGTTAGAAAGGATGGAAAGTATACTTAGTTTAGAATGAGTCAGTCCATGAACTCTTGCAGTATGCATGCATTCCGCATTAGGATAGCTGGTGAGACCGCGAGACATCCAGTTTACGAGGACACAAGCTGCAAGTTTGAAGGTGTTTCCTTCTTTGCAAGCATGCGTGATAGATTGCATGGGACTAGGTTCTTTATACACCCATCATCCTATAGTTAAAAAAATTAAAGTGACACAACACATTTAAAATTACAATCTAAAACAGAAACACTCCACTGAAAACATATCCTTACAAAAATACTTTTAAGCTTTAAATTCTTCGTGTTAGACCAATGGGAGTGAGTGCGCATGCATTTTCGTATCCAATATGCCTCACGTTGGAAGCGATTTCTTTTTAACCCTAATCTGTCTGTCTTCATCTAATATGCTCAAGAACGCAACCATCGAAGATCAGAGGTCTGTGTGACCTTTGCCTCTATAAAGTGACAGCGCGATAGTTGGTTTCTCCAAACTTTCTTTTAACATCAAGTTCCTCTCTAGATTTTTCTTTTTATTTAATCGTATAGTGGATCGAAATGTTCATTGATTCATATCCTAATTCTCACTTCACTGCTAGTTTGGCCGATGTATACTTTACACAAGGGCATATTTGATAAGGTAAATAACTGAGAAGTATTGCACGTGTAGGAAGCTTCTTATTGGAATATCAAATCATTTGTTGGGATGTTTGATGTACTTTGAACCTTTAATGATAGACGTACAATTCAGTCATCTTAAGAAAACATCCAAACGTTCCTGTTCTCATGTATTCAATCTCGTTTGTCTTGTTTAGTGCGTTGTTTTTTCATATCAGATGATACAATAATATCTTCCGATAGTTTTACCTCGTTTTATAAAAAACAAGTGGGAAGATATTATGTTAATATGACCCCTGAAGACTGGATCACTTCTAAGTATCTGCAGATGTTTGAAAATAGTTTTTTTGATTAAATTTGATGAGCATACATACGTAGATGTGAACATTATTTTGATCTTCATTATCTTTCTATTTAATCTTTTAGAAGATCTTCACGTTTTAATATTTGTAACTTCATCGTGCCAATTTTTGTGTTATGTATCTATCATAACCTCGTTTTCTTTTTTGAAAACTTATTCAACATTATCAGATAGCTTTTCAGTATTAATTGTTCATCATTTGAGCATTAATTCTTATAAGCCCGTATTAGTTGGCCTTTTGGGATTCCGTTGAAATATTGGGGATGATGAAATGACTTAACGGTTTGTGTAGGTGTTGAGTAGATTATTTCGATCAGAATTACTTTTCTTTGTACAATGTCGTTGATCCAGTTTTTTATATTTTGTTATAACCTGAACCATCAAGAAAGAAGAAAATCTCTTATAACATTCGAGTGTTTAGTAAGAGTGAACTTTATTAGTAGTAGTGCCATCAAAAAAAAACTCTCTTTTAGAACCATTAGCCAAATATATTGACGGCTTCTTACAGCCTACAGTAAAGAGTAAAGTACAATGCCTCACAGACACAGGTCATTTTTTAAGATCCATAGAAAAGTAGATCTGTACTGATCGGTGGATATTTATTATGTGTACTTTGGATATCAATTCCTTGTACACTAATTATTCCATATAAAGAAGGCCGGGAGGTAGTTAGAGAAGTATTATGTGGGGACTCAGCGCTAAATAATAGATCTATTAATTTTTTGATGGCACTACTGGATGTGGTGCTTAGACAAAGAATTTTTTTAGATTTGGTGATCATCTTCTACCTGCGCTTAACCAGGGGACCTCGATGGGGTCTCCTGTGGCTCCAAGTTTTGCAAACCTTTTTGTCGCTAGCTAGAGGAAAAATTCATTTTTTCTGTCTAGATTTACATCTAATATTATACTTTTGGCGTCGCTTTGTCGACGATTGTTTTCGCTGTTATGGTAGGGACCAGACAACTGAATTGGATTCTTTTGGAATATATTAATAGCCTACATCATCTAATAATGTTCACTCTTACTAAACTCCTCGAAATGTTATAGATTCTTGATGTTAGGTTATAAAAAAGAATGATAAAAAACTGGAACCGACATGTAACAAAGAAAGTATTGAATCGAAATAATCTACTACACCGTAAGTATTTCATCATCCCCACGTATTCAACGGAATCCCAACAAGGCCATACTAATTCGGGTCTAAAAGAATATGCTCAATTGATTGAACATTATATCAGAAAAGTGCTAGTGATATGGTTCGAAAAGTTTCAAAAAAAAAACGAGTTTTTGTGATAGAAAACATAACACAAAAAAGTGGCAGTGATGAAGTACAAATTTTAACAACGGTGAAGATCTTCAAAAATTAAAATAAGAAAGATAATGAAGATAAAATAATGTTCACATCTACGTATGATGCTAATGCAAATTTAATCTCAAAGAAAAACTATTTTTATAAACACTGGCAGATATTAGGAAGTGATCCAGTTATGGGGGCATATTTAAAAATCTCCCACTTGTGTATTAGATAACGAGGTAATACTATCGGAGTAATTATTATTGTTATATCTGATATGAAAAATAAACCGAACTACAAGGACAAACGAGATTGAATATATGTAGAACAGGATCGGTTTGGGATGTTTAATGATGTCTGATTGTTACTGTCTTTCTTTTAACGGTTATAAGTATCAATACATCATACTTGAAAAGGATTTGATTTTCCAATTATGATGCTTCTACCGTTGTAATACTGATAAGGTTATTTACCTTATTCTAAATGCAATTGTGTGGGTATGGATTCTAGCGTCATTAAGTGATGGTGTAGTGTGTATTTTATTGGGGGGGGGGGGGTCGTGGCGGGGGGGCGGGAGAGTGTGGTGGTTTTGAGCTTGTTGCGGTAGGGGTGCGAATTAGAGTTGTGGTGGGTAGTGTTAGGAGTGCGTTGGCGGGGATAGGTGGGGGGGTGATTGGTTGTGGGGAATGCGGGTCGGGGGTATTAGGGAGGGAGGGGTGTCGGGGGGGTGGGGGGTTGTGGAGAGGTTTGGTGGGTTGAGGGGAGGGGGTGGTATGGAGTGATGGGGAAATGGGTGTGGATGGAGTGTGTGGGGGGGTGATGGGGAGGGATGGGGGGGGGGTTAAGGGGTGGGGTGGTGGGGGAGTGGTGATTTGGTGTGGTGTGGTGTTGGGCGTTGGGGGAAGTGTGGGTGGTTGGTGGCGGGTGGGGTGAGGTTGGGGTTGGGTGATGTGAGTGAGTGAGGGAGGGGGTGGGGGCGGGGGGGGGGGGTGTGAGGGGGTTGATTTGAGGGGGGTCGGGGTTGGGGTGGGGATGGGGGGGGTTGGGGAGTGGTGGATGGAGAGGGGGGTCTGTAGTGAGAGGGGGGGGGTGGTGGGTTTTGGGGTGGGGAGGAGTGGGGAAGGGAGTACGGGGGTTTGCAGAGGGGTGTGGGAGTTTTTGGGGGTTGTGGTTAGTATGTGCTATTTGAGTTTCTATTTTTCTTATTTTATATTTTTTTTCATTTTTGTTTTGTTTTCAGCACTTAACCCTTAAACTTGCACTGACCCACAAATTAAAAAGTGCCAGAAGGCAGTAGTGATTTGAAAGATCATTTTATTAAATGGACACTTGAAATGTTTCGTCTTGTCCGGGTAGCAGCATGTGCACAAACTATGCTTGTCACCAGTTTTACTTGTGACGGAAAATTGGAGGTCTGTTCGACCTGAAGACAGTTGGGGGTGGGTTTTAATGGGACGGTGGGTGGGTGGGTTGGGGGAAGAGGTTGAGTCGTGTTTGTGGCAGGGTTTGTTGCTGTGAGGTTTTTGCAAAATCTATGTTATTCTGGGTCAAAAAGAGCCTTCTTTTTCCACTTTTAGTGGTTTGGTGTAATTTTTTAGCGACGTCTATTTTTGCTATGCGTATATGCTTTCGCCTGGTTCACATTCTAGGTCTAATCAGTTGCCGTAGATTGCTGGCATTAAGAACTATACTGTTCTGTACCGTACGTGTATGACCATTTAAACCTGTCTGACCACAGATTAAAAGAGTGTGGGGAAAAGGAGGTCTTTCAACCACTATTTTAGTGTTGAAGCTGGACATTGACTTATCGTTGTCCTGGCCAAGCATGAGCCCCAAACCTGTTCATGAACCCCAGATTAAAAGTGCCGGAAAATGGGAGTCTTATCAACCACATTTTGTTGAACTGGACATTTGACTATATCTGTCTGTACCGCCAGAATGACCCCCTGAACCTGTTTGAGACCCACAGATCACAAAGTGGCACTATGCTTTTTGTTACAGTGACTCTAATTTAGTACTATTTTTTGGTTATGACATTTGTTTACTGAAGATTATTGTAGGGAAGTTTAATTATAGTTTTACATTCATTATCATTTTGCTTTTTTTTTCAAGTGTGATAACATACAACATACACCCTCCTGCCGCAGTTTCTTAATGGTATTTTTATGCACGATGTAGATGTGTTAATTCGTCCGCACACACCTATAAGTAATAAAAATGTCCTTATCATCCCCTCGAAAACATCTTCTTAGTTGAGAAGTCATATTTGCCACTGGCTTTCATGTCGAGTGATTCAGCAATCAATTGCAATGTTTCGATTTTTCTCCAAATCTGTTTCTTCAGTGATTTAGGGACACGACTCCCCTGGATGATCAAATGATGCGACCCATAGTGACTTGTGCAGCGCCTGTAGTAAAATTTTAAGCCTCAAATATGTGCTATTTGTTGTCCAGCCCTGGGGCCCTTTTGTGACACTACTTAGTACCTCACTAGAAAGTGTCCACCTTTTTCAAAATCTGATCTTTTTAAAGTGTGTATTGAAGCTCTCCTGATTGCCCGCCTAACGGTGA
Organism: Phyllomedusa bahiana; assembly: GCA_025379985.1. Classification (NCBI taxonomy): domain Eukaryota; kingdom Metazoa; phylum Chordata; class Amphibia; order Anura; family Hylidae; genus Phyllomedusa; species Phyllomedusa bahiana. Next base: position 42,822 of record JAODAL010026255.1, read on the forward strand.
GAGCCAGTGCTGCCGTCAAGCATCTGTTAAACGGAGGACAGCTGCAGGCCAGACTTACAGTGCGTGCGGTGAGAGCCAGGCTATCGTCTGTCATCTATTTACACCGCAGGGGTTCAGCTTGCCAGGGCCGGAGGTTACAGTGGGTGCGGTGATGAGCCCAGGCTGGCGTCCGTTCTATCTAGTGAATCACGGTAAAAATGCCCTTATGTACGCCGCAAAGAAAAAACAGTCGTGGCTGAAGCAGAGTGCGGAAGCGGAAGTGTGATGGTAAGACCTCCAGCATTCCTCAGTACACTCAGTCAAGACCTTGGGGAGCGCTTGCCCCTCGTATTGTAGTGCGGGCCAAGTTGAGCTTTCACTTGGAAATACTGGTGGTTAAATCTCCTTTTACACCCATGTGCCCTTTATATTTGCATTCTTTTTTCTCATTTTAATGAACGTTCTGGAGTAAATTGTAGCTGTTCTTTGTTCTCTGTTCGTGCTCCATATCCATGTCCTCTTGAATTCACCTACATCTGGTGGCAGTGCTTCCTGTACCTCCCTTGTACAATTCAGAGGAATTTTTTTTACCAGTAAATTTTTGTACATTCAAGTTTTTTATAGTAGTTTAATTCTAAGTGAACACATTTTTAAAATAGGGATGGAATCCCACCATGTCTTTGTCTCTCTTTTTTAATTGTATTTTAAATGGGTTGTTCCATACGCAGGGTCTTGCTTGCATGTAGTAGATCTTGCAAAAACAAGTCATTTAGCAATTTGTTTCATTTAACTGGTGTCGCTACTATTCCTGTTTATTGACTAAGCACCATCACCCGTAGCCACTCTTGACAATTGTGAAGAACAAATGTTGTTAGAAACCAAACATTTTTTACATAGTCCATTAGTCTAGCTGCATTTCACAGCAAATGTTGCCCCTAAAAGTATTTCCAAACATGACTGATGATCCACTGAGTTTTACAATTGTGATAACAAGATGGTCTGTTAGAAAACAAATTTTTAGATTAGGACCTCGTAGTATTGCTGCTATTTCCCCCCCCCCCCCCCAAAGCAGCTATGACCCAAAAAATTATAAAAATGACTTCTCCGCCATCTGTTAAAAATTGTGAGGGAGAAATGCCACTTAGAACGCCCACTTTCATGTTCGCCAAGGGGACCTGTTATTTCTGTATCTCACAGCAACATGACCCCAAAAAAAATTATAGAATATGAATTCTGAGCCATGTTAAAGATGTGTAGGGGAAAATGCCACTTAGAAGCCACATTTTCTGTTCCAAAGGACCATGATGTATAGCTGTATCTCACAGCAACATGACCCAAAAAATTATAAAAATATGACTTCTCAGCATCTATTAAAAATTATGGACTGGAGAAATGCCACTTAGAAGCCCATTTTGTTCCAAAGGACCGATAATTATGGCTGAATCTCACAGCAAAAATGAGCCCAAAATTATAAATATGACTTCTCAGCACTATTTAAAAAATTGGAGGAGTATGTGCCACTTAGAAGCCACAATTGTCTGTTCCAATGGACCATAATTATAAGACTGTATCTCACCAGGCAACATGAACCTCAAAAAACCATTGGGCAATGCAAAAACTTCTACAGATAAAGTGAGTAAATGGACATACGGTGTTGTCATGAAAACCTTGCTGTCTATTACAGTCTCCTCACAGCCCAAAAACCAGCAAATTGAACTGTTGGGAAAGAGAATAAAAATTTGCAGTAAGAGTAATGATTCATTTTTAAAAAAAAGTTTTCAAGAGGACCATTTCTGTTTGAGAGGAATGTGAGTATGGACCGGCAAACTAATCAGGTGGACCTTGGAATTGGGGCACAACATCATCAGACGTGTCCTATGCCTGATTCATCTTGGATGAAGTCAACGGATCCACGATTATCTGTGGAAAGCCGGATGCGTTTGTCTGTATGTGTCTGACTCCTGCTGTGCTGAGGTACGCTCAGATATGACGCTTGGCTGCTGGAACGGGAGTGACACCTGCTATGGCGTGGCGAGCGAGCTCGGCCAATCGTCCATTTTGGATACCCAAAGATCCTATTGGGTCCGGAACACATACAAAAACGTATCGGTGTTGAGACGCAGATAGTCGTTGCACCATGATCTTAAGCTGTGTCTTCTTTGTGTTGGATGTGTGCCATGTCAATGAATGCGTGGTGAGGTTGGTAAATAAAGATTGCCAGATGTCTCCCCATTGGCGTTCTGCCGCCTGCCTGCTGCTGACTGCCGATGCGGCTACTGTTTGGAGCTCTACTGCTATGTACGTGCGTGTCGCTGATGTTGTTCCACAGTGGACATTTGAGGAACGGAAGCAGACGCAACAGATGTCTCCAGTTGATCAATCAGAAAGGTCTCCATTTCCTTCGCGCATTTTACTCTCTATTTTGGGTCTGGAAGGAAGTGCTGGTTTTGTTTATGTACCGGAGATCGCAGGAGGGTGGCCAACCAGTAACTTTGTTTTATGTTTTGATGGCCTTAATGCGGGATCATGTTGGAGGAAATGGAGAATCCAAGCACTCATGTGAGAGAGTTGGTATGCCTTGATTTCCCAAGCCTCTGGGTCGAGGAGGCGACTAGCGCAAAATGATCTTCCTCATTTCCTGCTCCGCCTCTAAATTGCGGCAAACCTCTTTCACCAAGGCAGGGACGTCGGAAATCGTTCGGTGTCCAGGAATACTCTTCTCCTCTCTCCTGGCACAGCTTCAACACATGCCTGACTTGCCTAGATGATGCACCCTAAGGCTGGTGCGCTGCCTTGCACTAGCTTGGAACCGATCCACTGCTCTAATGAGAGATAAATTGAGAAATGTCGGGCCTTGTGGAGATTTCGGACGGAGAGAAAGGCTCCGTGTCGCATCTGTGTCCGTCTCCTCCTCCGTCGCTGGCGGGGACCTGTCTGTTCAGAGTGTCCAACGATCGGTGCCGAACTAAGATAACCACAATGCTCATGCTGACAAGGGCATCGCTCCGCATGACCATTTGGTGGCTTGCTTTCAAAACTGGCAAGGATGTGCAGAGCGTCTGTGCACCTGCCTCACTTCTCGGTGGGCTCAACACCCCGAGCTCCGCACCGCTGCCTTGTCAGGCGACATGAGTCACTTCGTACTGCGTAATGGCTATTGCGCTGCGTATGCATAGTCAATCGCTGGTGTCAGTGTGAGGGTGGAATTACAGTGTGTTGCCACGTCAAACAATGAGACGGTTGATGGAGGAGGCCGAGCTGACGCTGCAACGCAGCCAGGCGGACGAAGCAGGGTGCGGAACGGTGTGGAAGTGCGAACTCAGACCTCGAGCCTTCCTCAGACAATGGTCAGTCCGGGACCGTGGTAGCTCTTGAAATTTTCTGGTACGACAACGGTTCATGACATAGTGCCAGCAGAGGGATGTGCTCCAGCCTACGTGATTTTAAGGTGTGGCCAGCAGATTTCGCCCGTTATCGCACCCCACCTTCCCTGGCACAAGGCTCTTGTCACCCAGCCAGCGCTCTGGGTTCTCCGTTGGGAGAGCCGCATCCACAGCTCCTGGTAGTCTTGTGGTGATGTGACGGTTCTCCAACGACAGATTAATTTTCAACGCATTCGGACCTGGTTCTCTGGGCACGTGATGCACAGAGGACCTTGGATGTGAATGAATGCCCTCGCGACCAATCCTGCGGGTTTTGACGTATGCGTGCAGTCCGAGCCTGTGAGCCACCGTCACCCCCATAGACATTCCACCAGCTCACCCATTGAGCTGTCTCGAGATATAGCGGACTTTTCCGGACTCACAGATGCAAGACAAGCGCGCTTGAAAAGTTTTAGATGACACGTGGCTGGCCAGGGCGGGACGGTCTGTTTTTCTGGCAAAAGAATGCCTGGCTCGGCATCTGGTATGGGGGCAGGCCAAAAGGCCATGTGGAACGTGGTGGAATCCATGCTGTGTCCACCAGACGGAAAGGCTACTTTCCAAGGCAAAAGCCTGGCTTGAAGGCCGACATTCAGTGCTTTTTTTGGGGGGGGGTTTGGGGCATGGGTTTGGGTGTAAAGTGTGTTTCTTCTGCTTCTGCAAAACTCCTGATAGACAGAAGGCTCCGCTGCTAGGAACTGGACGCTGTACGGCAGTGCAGGTCGTCAAACTGGCCCAGAAGGAGAAGGGGAAGGATGGGCCCTTTGGTGGGGGCTGTGGTCCCCCCCCCCCGGGAAAAGGGTGGGGGATGATTCTTGATCAGGGACCCCGAGAGACATGGGCAGCTGGGAACGCTTGGGGGGGGTGGAGGAGGGGAGGCGGGGGGACAGGGGGTGTGACAGTGGTTGGGGACCCGGCGTCGGTCGGGTTTTTTTTTGGGCCCAAAGTGTTGCCTCCATTTTAAACTCATGAAATTCCCCGCATGTGATTTGACATTTTGGTGGGGGGTTAAACACCAAGTTTCTTGCCTTATTTATCGTTTTCGGCAAAGGCGGCATATGACATCGCTGGGGGGGAATCAGAGGTTTTCTCAAAAAAGGGGCCCGGGGCTTGAGAGGCCCATGGACATTTTTTGAGGGGAAAAGGAGAGCGGGGTTTTCCGTTGACGTGGCGGGGCGGAATCTATCAGCAGTTTCTGTGACCCCCCTTTTCCCCCTTTTTTGAGGCGGGACCCGTGGGACACAAACCCCATCTTTCTTCCTCCTCGTCCAGTGTTTGGAAGCGCTCGAAGCAAATACTGCTGAAAAGCCCATTTGGAATCCGCAATGTCTTTCCTCATCATCATCAACACGGGGAGGGGGTTTCGTTCTGACATTTGCACCCAGGTGGGGGGCTACAAGCAAGGGGACTGGAAAAGGCGTTGCCGACCGCCCAGGATTTTTGCCGATTTGGCCCCGGCTTCCTTTCCCCCTCTGAGGGGCTTTCATTAAACGGGGCGTCAGGGGCAGAAAAAAATCATAAATTTTTGGGGCCTTTTGTTTTTTTAACATGCCTTCTGACCCCAACCATTTTGTCATCAAAGAGGTCTTTCAGAAAATGGATTATTTACAGGTGGTGGGTACATGAGTTGGGCATTTGGGTGCCTTTGCCTTTATGTTGGACGGATGCTGATGACGGGCTTTTTTGGCCCTGAAAGGGAGGAAAGGAGGTAAGACTGCTGGATGCAGGTTGCATTTTAAACCCCTGAAGCCCGATTGGCGGGCGCTGTTGTTATGAAATTTTACAGGGCCCTGACCCCGCGATGACGGCCCGAAGGTCCCGCAATGGGCGATCCCCCTGACGATCCCCCAGCACTGGGGAAAGGGGCACCTTCCCCCGTACCTCTTTTTCCCTTCCCACCCCCCTCTTTGCTCGCTTACCCCCTGAAAAAACGCTCCTTTTTTCAGAAAAATAAAAATTTTTGAAGGTAGGAAGAGTTTCGGAAAGTTTTATTAAAAAAACTTTAAATCCCGCTATTTTTCAAATCCCCCAAGTGAAAGAAAAAAAACCCAAACCCCCGCCCCCTCGAGGGAAAGGGCGGCCCCGACTTGGGGTTTTATCTCGACGGGTTTGGGACGGGGGCCCCCTAGGGGTGCACAAGGTCAGCCGATAATTTTTTACTTTTTAACCCCTGTCCACACGGGCCCCGGGAGAAAACCAAGCTGCCACCAGTTCTTCCCTTTGGTATATAAGACCGGGCCATTTTCCGACTTAAAAAACAGGGCAGGAGCCAACCCTTGGGAGCTATATATAATTTGACCCAGTACTAGCGTGTGAGGCGATTTTTCAAGACAGGGCTAACTCAGAATTTAAAATTTATAGATTTAATTAGCCCTTTGGGGGGGCACACTAGGGCAAATATATACAAAAAGGGTAATAATTTTACAGGAAGAGTCAGAAAGGTTTCACATACAAGATGGGTTACAGGGCAAAAAAGGGAGTTAAAATGGATCAAATTACCTTCGGGTACATGGGGGGGGGATATGCGGCCTGGTTCTGTGGGTGGATGCTTGGAAATGCTCCCTTTGGTGCCCCCCTCCATGGATCAACGCTAGGCCAACCTTTGGTCTGCTTATACTGGAGGGGGCAGCCCAAAAGGGGAGCCCCCTAACCCCCCCTGGGGCGGGCTATGAACTCCTCCCCCCGGTCATGCAGTTTTCTGATACAAACACAAAAATGGGGAAATAAATGGCAGGGCATTTGGGACAGAAAACCCAGCCGGTTAAACACCATCAGAAACCCGGGTGGGGTACCCGGGCGCAGGGTACTAGACATCCCTATCTTACGGGGTCCTGAGGGCTCCGGTTCTGGATATCTCAGTCCCCAGGCACCCCAGAACCGGAGAGTGGGGGCTGTGTGTGCGGGGGAGTTCAATATTTTGAAGATATGAAATCGCCAATCACAGTTAAGAAACTGGTCCGCTATCAATCGATAGTTGGAAATATCGGAGAGACCCGATGGGTTGGGATTAATTGGAAGCGCCTTTGCTAAGCTTGGGAGTTTGAGCTAATTAGGTTACATGAGAATACCTTTTCATGGGTGTTGACCCACATGCTGTGGGCAGCTTATTCACTACAGACGGGCATTTAAATGGGCTTGATACTGTGTAAATTCGAGCTTGTCCTGGGTGGAGCCATCTGTGTCCCTGGTGACCTAGATACGGGATTGGGGGTGAAGTGAAAAGTGAATTCTTCTCAAACCTCAAATCAAACAAAATTCTGGGATATGAAATTTAGAAGTGCTAGGTACCTCTATCACAATGTTTGCCTGACCAAAAGTGAAAAAAACAACTCCATGGTATGAATGTATTAGTAGGAATAATAAAACGGTATTTGTGGCATCTATCAATTCACCTGTGGTGACTACAAATTGCTGTAGTCAAATTATACTGCCAAAGTAGCTCTCTCAAATAAAGCTTGACTCGGACCAGAAAAAGTGAAAAAAAACACCTGTCTGAAATGTATACGGATAAATAAAAGGTCATTTTTGGCAACCTATCAAACTGTGGTGACTACAAAGTTGCTGGATCAAATTAGAGAAGACTGCAAGGCGGCTATTTCAAAAAGCTGGATGGGCAAATTGAAAAAGAACACCTATCTGAAAAGGTGATTACTGATAATAAAAGTGGAGGTTTGCACCTAACAACATTAGACCTGCAGTACTAGAAAAGATCTGTACCCTAATATAAGGCAAATGCAATTGTCTAAAACAGAGTTGCTTGGCTGTAACAAGAGAGAGAGAGATATAGGGTTAGGTGGATCCGCTGTACCACCGCTAGCTGGTGGTAGTTAAGCCACGCCAGGGAACGGGGAATCTAAGTAGCCACGTTTTCACCAGAGCCCGGCAATGCAGGGATGGGGGGGGCGACTTGCTGCGGCGTGAGGCTACCAGGTCGTTACCCCTGACTTGACTTTGCTTCGCGGTGGCGGACCGGGGTACATCGAGGTACAAAATCGTTAATCCAAAGGCGTAAGTCCGGGGACAGGGCAGAAGGTCAGGGAAGGTGGCAGAGGTTCGGGGACTCAGAGACGGACAGACGGTAAGGGCTGTCGGCAACAGGCGAAGGTAAGGAGACGTGGCGGACACGGACTGGTACACAGATAAGCAATACGGACAGAAAGGACACCCAAACTCTCACTAGGCACACCAACTATCTGGCCAAACAGGTGCGGGGGAGGATACATTATATAGGACCAGCGCCCGGGCAATATGCCAAATTTTACCGGGACACTGGCCCTTTAACTCTAGACCAGCCGGGTCGCGCGCACGCGCTAGGGGGCGCAGCATGCGCACGACTGCGGGACGGACAGGAGCGCAGTTCTCCGAGGCGGGCCAGGATAAGCGAGCGGCGTGGGGACGAGGGTGGCCGCGGGTGACGCGGATGCCGCGCCGCGGACCTGCAGGGCAGGGAAACGGCTGCAGGGGCCAGCGCGCCGCACGTCGGCCACCATGACCGTACCCAGCCCCCTAGGTCTCCCCCTCTCTTTTCTTGGAACACCTAGCCAGCAGATCTGGTGACAGATGGCCTTCCGGCTCCCACGACCGCTCCTCTGGCCCAAACCCTTCCAGTCGATGAGACAAAGACGCTCTTCCCCCTCTCGTGTCTTCTTGTGCCAGCACCTGCTTGACCTCAAAGATGTGAGCCGCTTCGGCCACAGGAGAAGGCGAGCCAGATCCACGGGAGAAGCGATTCAGCACCCTCACAGGCTGAGGTCAGCTGAGACATGGCTAAGGGCCGTTCGGGACACCCGCAGAGTGGGAGGCAAGCGGGCTTGTAGGGAAAGGGGTAATCTGACGCCAGTACACAAAGGGCCCAAATATTTAGGGCCCAACTTGTTAGCTGGGAACCTTAAAATGAAAGTATCGGGACAATAGCGAACCCTAATCACCAGGCTTAAATTCAGGGGGAGGTCTCCGGTACCTATCGGCCTAACTTTAGTACGAGTGGAAGCCTGACGCAGGTCTGACGAGCTGAACTGCCAGAGTGACGCTTGATGTCCACGTACTTGGGCATCCACGGGCAGGAACGTGACACAGAAACGGCTAGGGGAGTGGTCGGGCGGGGATGTAACCCAAACTCAATAAAAAAGGGCGGCGGCATTTAGGCAGGACTCGACGTCTAGGGGCAAGTGTCATGTCGAATTTCCCCAGGAGGAGATGGTCAGACCTATTATATTGCCGGGCACGACAACAAAATGTCGAAGATAGTGCCTAAGATGTGGTTGACCCTTCTCCACTGTCCCGTCTGGTCTGAGGGTGGTATGCAGATGACACAATGTCAGCCTGGAACCCGTAACTGAGGTACAAGCGAGACCGCCAGAATTCCTAGACACAAAATGGACTACCTATCTGAGGGGATGTGCGACGGGGAGCCATGTAACCGAAAGATTATGGTGGAGAAGAGCTGGGCTAACTGGTGGGTGATGGAGGCGTAACCCGGGGCAGGGCCACAAAATGAGCCATTTTGGAAAAAACCTGTCATCTCACCAGCCACCCAAATGAACAGTGTTTCCGGATACAACAGCCGGCGGGTCCACGTGACAACCAGTCCATATCAATATGGGTCCACCCCGGTTATCTCAGGCACACGAGAGAGGCAGAAGATAGACCGCGCGGTCTGAGGCGAGGGACTCTTGTCTACGAGACAAGAGGAACAGGAAGAGACAAAGTCCCGACGCGTCTTGATGAGAGTGGGCCAACCTGTAGTATCTGGAGATGAGATCGTGCGGACTTGTGAATCCCAGGATGACCCGCAGTTTTGAGACGAATGTCCCCATTCAGATTCAGGAGCCGCAAAAGCAGGACGGTGGACGTAAGTTCTTCCCCGGAGGTACCTGTTGATGGTTCACAGGGAGCAGCAGCAAGAAGCCGTTCAGGAGGAATAATGTGCTGTATTGGTGGTCCGTAAGCCCACGTATCAGAGGAATCTGGAGAGAGCGTCTGTCCTGACGTTTTTTTTCAGCCGGTCGAAAGATGTAGGAGGAAATTAAAGCGAGGAAAAGCGACCCACCTGGCTTGTCGCGGATTAAACGCTGGGCAGATTTGCAGATAGTGAAAGGTTCTTGTGATACGTTTATATCTCGTTGGGGTCGGAGAGCCCCTTCCAGCAGGTGACGCCATTTTCTAGGGCCAATTTTATCGCAAGAAGTTCCCGGTTCCCAATGGTGTAGTTGCGCTCGGCTGTGATGGTCTTGGAGAAGAACACACTTTCGCAAACTTCCCCCCCGAGGAGGTTTCTGAAGACGAACCGCACTGGCACCAACAGAGGAGTCATCACTTCTAAGGACAAAACGTGAGCTGAGGGGTTCCTCCCCCCCCCCCCCCCCCCCCCCCCCCCCCCCCCCCCCACCCCCCCCCCCCCCCCCCCCCCCCCCCCCCCCCACGTCCGGACGAGATGTGAACAGGAGCGGCAGAGAATGTGGCTTTCGGACGTTTCTTTTTTTTTATTTCGAACGCCTATTTGAGCCTCCAGGAGGCCGGGATTTGCGGGGTTCGGGGCACCCTTCTTGGTGAGGGCAACCAAGGGTGCCACCAGAGATGAGAACTGAGGAATAAATTGCCTATAATAGTTTGCAAAGCGCTTACAAAGCGCTGATTGGCCCGAAGGCCACTGGACGAGGCCATTGCAGGACTGCTTGAGAGTGTTTGGCAGGGGTCCATATGAAGCCCTTGATCAGACACGAATGTACCCTAAAAAGGGCAGTGAAGTGACGTTCGATACAGACACTTTATCCAGCTTGGCATTAAAGTTGGTGACTCCGGAGAGACGTCTGTGCACATGGCGGACGTGGTGACGGTGGGTCTCCAGGTCTGGAGAATAGATAGATTGTGTCCAGATAGACAATAACACAAACGTATAGCGGTACAGGAAAGATCTCATTCACCAAGTTTTGGGAAAACAGCCGGAGCGTTACAAGACCAAATGGCATGACGAGATAATACGAATGGCCATCACGGGTGTTACAAGGCTGTTTGTCCATCGTCCCCCTTATCGAATGCGAGAGATTGTAGGCATCCACGGAGATCCAATTTAGAAAGATATTTGCACCACGTAGGCGATCAAAAGCTCAGAGATCAAAGCAGGGGGTACGGATTCTGGACAGTTATTTTGTTACAGGCACGGTAATCGATAAGGGCCGGAGGGTCCATCTTTCTTCTAGACGACGAAGAGATCCGGCTCCCGCAGCGTGCATGATGGACTTGCGTATGAAGCCTTTGCGTAGTTCTCTTGGGATATAGTCGGTCTAGCCTTTGTCTCAGGACTGCGAAAGGGGTAAAATCTGCACGAGGAGGAGTAGTACCGGGCCGCAGATTTTCAAATAGGCAATCGAAAATTGGGGGGGGGGGGCCGATGCGAGAGGCAGCAGATTCGGCTGTTTTTCCGAGAAAAAAAAAAAAAATCAGCATGTCCTGGTCAGGAGCAGGCAGACCTGGTAGAGATTCGTAGGTTTTGGTAACGGGCAATCTGAAGGACCGGGCGGATGCATGAGGCATCGTGAGTGACAGGCCGGACCCACAAAGAATCTCGCCTGTGTTCCAATTCAGGTCGGAGCGTGCTCTTGCATCCAGGGGAGACCCAGTAGGATTAGAAGAGGATCGAGGCAGTACCGAAAACTTCATAGATTCCTGATGTAACGCTCCCAACCGCAAGATGAGGGGCGCAATGCAGAACCGAATGGCATCTTGTGGGCGATTCGCCACTGACGAGGGGACTCGAAACATGGCGTTTCTGCAGGGAGGTCACTGAAGCTCGGTACTGAGACACCAGTGCATGGCTAATGAAGTACCGGCGGACCCCGAGTCCAGGATGCGGTGGTCAGGAAGGTGCGTCGGCGAGGTTCCGCAAAGAACCGAAATGGTCAGACGGGAGAGGCAGCACTGGAAAACCTAGGTTTGCCTCTCCCTACGAGCCCTAGGTGCGGGAGTTCTCCCGGGCGACAACCGGACAGTCTCTCCAATGAAGTGACGGCCCCCCCCCTCCCCCCCCTTCACCCGCCGCAGTAAGAAGCAAACATGCCTGAGACGTCGCTGCGAAGCGTCCTCCCCTCGCCCCGCCCCCCCGCCTACCTACCCCCGACCGTGTGCCCTTTCCAACCAGCATGGGTTCGTCCTCAAGAAACCGTTGGCGGAGGGAGTGGAGGGCGCTTGGAAAGAAAGGAGCTAAGCGAGTAGCCGGCGTGGTCGGGGGAACTCGCGTTGGAGGCGGAGCTCCTGTTTGTCTTTCCGGCAAAACGGATATCGATCCGGGTGGCCAACGAATCAGTTCAAATCCAATGAGGTAGGCAGGTCTCGACCCGCGAGCTCGTTCCTTAATACGTCCCGAGAGGCCTTGCTAGAAAAGTTAGCCACCAGAGCCTCATGTTTTCCAGTCTAATCCGAGGACTAAGGGCTGCGGAACTGCACAGGAGTTGAGTCCCACAGTGGAGTCGCCCCTGACAGGCCAGGGCGGAGCAATGCTGCGGCAGCAGAGGAGGTTCACCAGGTTCATCAAAGAACAGTCCGGAAACCCCTGGAGGAAGGCTTGCAAAGTTAGTCGTTAGCGGATCTCCTCGGGTCCCACAGAGTGAGTGGCCCCAGCAAGAGGGGCCAGTTAGAGACTAATAATAAAGGCGGACTTTAGCCCGCTCTGTGGGAAAAATGATGTCCCAAGGATCTCGGGTGTATAGAACTTGACTGATGAAACCTATACACTTCTTGGGTTCTCCATCATTAGCGGCGGCGGGAGGCTAGATGTAGAGAAGGTCCCGGTTGCCAGGAGCAGGAGGAGCTGAGGCTGCAGGAGCAAAAGGTGCTGGTGAAGACGGCAGCGGTAGAAGGCGTGGTAGGCGAGCACGCAAGGTTTCTGATAACATGTGCCGCGAGCTGGTCCAATGCGCTGACTCTGCTGGGGCGGCGGCTGTCGTAACGTCACCGGAGTTAGGGCAGACGTACCCTGGAGGAATCATGGGCCAGATTGTACTGTGACGGTTCGGTGGATCCGCTGGACCACCGACAAGCGGTGGTAGGTTTTTATTTTTTCCTTTAAACCAGACAGGGAAACGGAATTCTAAGTAGCCCCGGTTTTCACAGCAGCCCGCAGCCAAAGCGGGTGGACTTGCCTGCGGGCGTGAGGCGAACCCAGGTCGTTACCCCTGACGTGACTTTGCTTGCGGGTGGCGGCCGGGGTTCACGAGAACAAAATTCGTATCCAAAGGCGTAGTCGGGACAGGCAGACGGTCAGGGAGGCTGGCAAGGTTCGTGGTCAGGAAGATGGACCAGACGGTCGGGCAGGCGGCAAGAGGCAAGGTCAGGAGACGTGGCGGAACGGACTGGTACACGGGATAAGCATACGGACAGAAGGACACTCCAAACTCTCATAGGCACACCAACAATCTTGGCAACAGGTGCCGGGGGGCGGATACATTATATAGGACCAGCGCCCGGCAAAAACCCAAAATTCCCGGGGGACACGGGCCCTTAAAAATTTTAAAAACCACCGTTGCCGCGCGCCTAGGGTCGCGCATGCGCACACGGGGGAAACAGACGGGAGGCCGTTCACGGAGGGGGGCCCAGGTAAGCGACCCGGGGGGGACAGGGGGGCCGGGGTGACCGCGATGCCCGCCCCGGGGCCGGGCAGGGGGGAAACGGCCGCAGGGGCAGGGCGCCCGGGCCCGCATACAATCCAGTGTTCTTTATAGATAAGTTTTGTCTGGTTCGCCCCGCGGCCCCCCCCCCCCGTGAATTTACGGGGTAGTGCGTTTTTAAAATTCTCTAGCAAATACATAAAATCTTCAAATCTCAAATCTAACAAAATTTGGGAAGGATACATAATAAAAAGGGTTTCTCTGTGCAAAATGACTAATTTCCTGAGCTTTTTGGCCACAGGAGAGCGCGGGGCCCTTTTCCCCTATGAACGCTGAAGAACGGGGCTGAAACAGGAAACGCTTTTCTTTTAAAAACAGTTATGTGTTTTTTCCAGCCAATGCAACCAAAAACCCCCCAGTCATGATCGCACATAACTCACCCTCTCTATTCTTAATTGATTTGCGGGTCGCCAAATACGGGAAAGCGCAAAAAAAAGGCGCGATCTTAAATAGATGTGACAGTTTTTAACCTTAATTATTGATGATCTGGAAATTTCGACCACCAAAAAACCCTTGCCGTTTCAACTTTGTCGATAAAAAAGCTCCCAAAATAATAGGAATCAGGAGATTAGGTGGAGATGTATGGGTATGATTATGTTGGGATTACATGGGGGGGTATAGGAGATTGGGGAGAGTGTATGGGAGGGAGGTTTTGGGGCAATTAAAGAGGGAGGTATCGGGATTAGGGAAGTGAATGTAGGGGCAGGTTTGGATGGAGATTACATAAAGGGGGATCAGGAGATTAGGGTGCAGATGTATGGGGGGGCCGTTATGGATGGAGATTCATGAGGGGGGGTATCAGGGAAATTGGGTAGAGGTAAAAGGGGGAAGGGTTTTGGGTGGAGTTACATGAGGGGGGTTAGGGGGAAATTTGGGGAAAGATGTTCGGGGGGAAGGGTTTTGGTTTGAATTACAGGGGGGGAGGATCGGAGATAGGGGAAGATTAGGGGGAAGGGTTTTGGATGGGGAAATTTTGAGGAGGGATAGGGGAAAAAGGGGAGAAATTATTTGGGGGGGAGGGTAGGATGGAGATTCTGGGGGGGTATCAGGGGATTTTGGAGAAAGAAAAGGGGGGGGGTATAGGGATTACTGGGGAGGTATCAGGAGATTAGGGAAGAGTATGGGGGACCCGTAGTTGGATTCAAGAGGGGGGAAAACGGGAGATAGGGAGAATGTAAGGGGGGGGGGTTATGATGGGATTACAGAGGGGGTGGGAAATTTG
>JAODAL010026256.1:0-57103 GCA_025379985.1 Phyllomedusa bahiana
TGACCGTCAGAGTTAGCATTATTAATGCCCATTTTTTTTCATTGGCATTATGTGTGTTTTTATTTATGTTTTTTAATGCCACCGCATTTTAATTTTAAATTGGAAGGTAAAAGTAAAATTTTTTTTGCCCCAAAATTTTATACGCCTCCATTTTGGGTTTTTTTCTGTTTATGTGCGATGGAGTAATTCCTAAATTCAAAAAAATTTTTAGGGATAAGTTCCTTTTTTTTTTTTACGACATTAGGGGGCTTATAAATTTTGGAGTAATTTCAAATTTTCAAAAAAAATTTTGCAATTCATATTTTTTGGGGACCATCCTTTCCTAACGTGACTTTGTTGCCCTGTATTTTGATACCCCATAAATACCTCACAAAAACTACACCCCTTAAAGTATTCAAAACCAAATTTAGGAAGTTTTTTAAACCCCCATTAGGTTTTCACAAAAATTAAAGCAAAGTTGAAATGAAATTTAAAAATTTTTCACTTTTTTTTTGCAGATTTTCAATTTTTTTCATTTTTGACAAGAAACGGTAAATGGATAGGGAAATGAAAATTAAATTTTGATTCCCAGATTTGCCGGGGTTTTTTTCAAGATATCCCATATGGGGCCCTAGTGCTTTAAATTTGGCTAAACCCACAAGCCCCAAATAGGAGGAGCCCCTACGGGACTCTGGGGCCTCTTTTTTAATTACAATTTTATTTAGGGGCCTTTTCGGGTTTTGCGGACACCCTAAGGTTCCCAAAAACGTAATAAATACCCCAAAAAAAGCCCCCAAAAATTGGAAACTACACCCCTTAGGGAATATACCAGAGTGTAGTGAGTTACGACCCCAAAGGCTTTTCACAAATTTTTTTAGCGTTGGGCCTGAAAATAAAAAAAATTATTTTTTTCCAAAATTTGAAATTTTTAACTAAAAAATTTTTAATTTTTACAAAAAATTTTTGGACAAAAAGCCCCAAAAATTTGTTTTTCCAAATTTCTCCAATTGGGCAACACCCTACATGGGGGTTGAAAAACTGCTTTTTGGGGGCGCATGGCGGGGGGTTAAAAAGGGAGGGAGGCATTTGGCTTTTGGCGCACGAATTGGGGGGCCTTGTGCATCCCCAAAAGCCCCCCAAAGTACTAAAACGGGGTGAAACCTTCCAGAATTGCTCCATTTTGGATTCAAACCCCCTCGGGAAAACCACCTAAGGGTGTTTTTTTGCATTTTGGGGGCAAGGTGTTCCGTATTTTTTTTTAGCAGGGGCCATGGAAATGGAGGGGGGAAACGCTTTCCCATTTTTTTGGCTTCATTTTACAGAAATTCGATGGATAAATAGGGTGATAACTTTATTGGGGGTTGGTACTTTTAACAATGTATAAATTTAAAAAGTTTTTTTTATGTTTATTATTTTACACAATAGAAGCGAGTTTTTAAAAAGTTGTTTTTTTAAGTTGTCGTATTCTGAACCCATAGCTCTTATTTTTTCATTGGAGCCGCTTTTTGGGGGTTTTTTTTTACGAGAGATTGAGTTTTATTTATACCATTACGGGGGGGGATATAAGCTTTGATCCTTTTTATTTAAAGGTTTTTGTGAAACTTTTTTTCAAAAACAGCAACCTGATAGTGTTTTTTTTTTTTTTTTTTCAGCGGCACTGTGCGGTATAAATGACAGCCTATTTTTTCTCAGCAGTTGATACGATTCAGGAATACACTTTGTATATTTGTTTAATGTTTTACTGCTTTTTTCACAATAAAACCAATTTTATTTTAAAAGGAAAACACGTTTTTGCATCACCGCAGTCCGAGAGGAAAACTTTTTTATTTTTTCGTTTATGGACTGTAAGGGGCTTTTTTTTTTTTCGGGATGATACGTTTTATTGGGAATATTTTGTGGGGGGGGCAAGACTTTTTGAATCGCTTTTTAAAATTTTTTTTTTGGGAAAGGGTTAGGGTGAAGTAAAATACTGCAAATCCTAGCATGTTTTTTTTTTTTTTTATTTTTTTATTTTTAATAGCTTTCCCCTTTGCAGTACCCGGACAAGTATTTTAAACCTCGGGGGTTGGGAAAAACGTTTCCCGGCGATACCCAATTTATGTAGTTTTTTTTTTTGGAAAGCCCCAATTTTTTTGAAAAAAAAGTGTTTTTTTAAATTTGTGAAAAACAAAAAATTTATGCACCCGCTATTTTTTCAAATTTACCCAAACTTTTTTTTTTTTCCCCTATACAGAGCTTTTTTTTTTTGCGGGAATAAAATGAAGTTTTTAAATTGGCATAAACTTTTGATTGTTGTATTTTTTTTTGATTACTTTTTACTCCTTTTTTAATTTTCCTGCGGGATAAACAAAAATCGCTTTTCTTTTGGACTTTTTTTTTTTTTTTTTTTTACGGCGTTCCCCTTTAAGGTTAATTAAAATAAACAGATTTTTTGGGGGGGGTCGCTCCCGAGGGCCGGCGGATCCCAAATAGGGTACTTTTTTTTTTTTTGATCTTTTTTTAGGGGGGGTTTTTTGGGGCGTTTGTAAAGGGGAAAAAGGGCGATGAAAGTTTTTTTTTTTTTTAAATTTTTTTGTGTTTGGTTTTTTTTTTTTTTTACACTTTTTTTTTCTTTTTCCCCAACATTTTTTAAACACTTTCCCCCAGGGGGGAATTTGCATGAAACGATGTCAGATCGTTAAAGAAATTTGGAATAGCATACAGCTTATAGCTGGGGGAAATCTTTGGTCCCCCAGCCCAACCCGGATGTTTGTCCATTAACGTCCGGGCTGCCCTGGTATAGCTCACCCCTTTTTCCCCCCCGCCCGCGGGCCGCGTGTTCGTTGCGCCCACGATGTCCCGCCCATCGGGGGGTTAACCCCCCCGGGGCCCGGTAGGGGCGTTTGGGGGATGGGGGAAGGGAGGGACGCGGTAATTACCGCTGGTTTCCCCGCCGCGATCTTCCCGCTTCCCCTTGTGAGGGGCGAAAAGATCGCCGTGCGTACTCATACGGGAAAATTTGCGGAACCCCTCCCCGCATTCCCGGAATGAGTAGGGCAAATGTCGGTAAGGGGTTTTAAATTCTTGAAAAAAAACAAGTCATTTTGCAATATGTCCCCCTTTTAAAAGTGTCCTCCCTAATTCCCTTTTTTTCTGACAGCCCCATCACCCTTGGGGCCCACTCTTGAAAATTTTGTGAAGAAAAAAATGTCTGTTAGAAAAAAAAATTTTTTTTTAAAGAATAGGACCTGAAAGGTATAGCTGCATGTACATCAAAATGCCCCCAAAAAAATTCAAAGAATTCCCCTTTTTGAGCCCACTTTGGGAAACCAATTGTAAAGAACAAATTTTCTGTTAGAAAAAAACTTTTTTTAAAATTTAGGCCCTGTAGTAAGCTGCATGACAGAAAAAATCCCCCCAAAAAATTCAAAGCATGACCCTTGACCCAACTTTGAAAAAAATTTGTGAAGAACAAAATTTTTTGTTAGAAACAACATTTTTAGAAAAGGTTCCTTTTAGTATGCGCATGTAAACAGAAAAAGGGCCCTAAAAAATTAAAAAGCTCCCCTTTGGGGAAAAGCCACTTTGGACAATTTTTGGGAAGTTTTAAAAAAGTTGTTAGAAAAAAACATTTTTTTTAGAAAAAGGACCTTATTTAAAAGCTGCATGCCCACAGCAAAATGCCCCCAAAAAAAATTAAAAACCCATGACCCAAATGACCCACTTTTGAAAAATTGGGGAAAGAAAAAATGTTTTAATTGGGAAACAACATTTTTTATTTTTAAGGACCTTTAGTTTGCTGCTTTTCAAAGCAAAAGGGCCCCCCAAAAAAAAAAAAAAATTAAAAAAAAAAAATTTGAACCCCCCCTTTGAGCCATTTTTGGGTCAATTGTAAAGGGAAAAAATGTCTTTTAAAACAAATTTTTTTATAATTGGGCCCTGTAGTTTTTGCTTTTTTTCCCAAAAAGCAGCATAAACCCAAAAAAATTAAAAAAAATTAAACTTCTCAGCCCCCTTTTTTAAAATTTGTGGGGGGAGAAATGCCACTTAAAAGGGCCAAAATTTCTGTTCCAAAAAGGACCATAAATTATTGCTGTATCTCACAGCTACATGACCCCAAAAAAATTATAAAAAATGACTTCTCGGGGCCATTTTAAAAAAATTGTGAGGGAGAAATGCCACTTAGAAGCCACATTTCTTTTCCAAAAGGAAACCTTTATTTTTGGGCGTATCCCCACACTAATGCCCCCCAAAAAAAATTAAAAATTTAGGGACTTCCTTCCATTTTTAAAAAATTTGTGGGGGAAGAAAGGGCCAGTTAGAAGCCCCATTTCTGTTCCAAAGGACCAAAATTTTAATACTTTTACCCCCCACGGGCAACATAAACCTAAAAAACCTTTTACAATGAAAAAACCCCTTAAGATAAATTGAGTAAAGGGAAAAAACGGGTTGCCCTTTAAAAACCTTGCTGCTTTTACAGTCTCCCCCAAAAGCAAAAGAGAATAAAAGAGGAAAAGAGAAAAAAAATTGCAGAAAGAAATAAATCTTTTTAAAAAAAAAAGTTTTAAAAGAGGACCATTTTCTTTTTGAAAAGGAATTTGAAAAAGACTGGCAACTAATCGGGGACCCCCGGGCAATTGGGGCCCAACATCATCAGGATTCCATGGGATTCATCTTGGGGGAAAGTCAAACGCCCCCCATTTTTCTGGGGAAAACCCGGATGCGTTTGTCTGTAATGACCCCCCTCCAGCTGGGGCTGAAGGTCCCCCTCGAATACAGGGGCTGTTTGGCGGGACAACCCCTCTAGGGCCCGTGCGACCCTAGCTCGAAGCCATTCTTCCCATTTTTGGATACCCAGAATTCTTTTTGGGGGCCCGGGAACACATGCAAAACCCTCGGTGTTGAGCCCGAAAGATGGGGTCGTGCACCATAAATCTTAAGTTTTGATCTCTGTGGGGTTGGGATGTGTGCCCTGCTTTCCCATGCGTGGGTGAGGGGTTTAAACCCAAAGTTTCACCCAAATTAGGCTTCTGCCCCCCTTTGGGCCTGCTGTTTCCAGCAAAACGCCTTTTGGCACTCTATTTGGCTTTTTCACCCCCGGGTGTTATTGCCCCCAAAAACCCCGTGATATTTGGGGAACGGGGAAGCAAAAGAAAACAGATGCCCCTTCCAAAGTTGATAAATCGGGAAAGGGTTTCCCCAAATTTCCGCTTTTTCCCAAAAATTTTTTGGGTTTGGGGTGGAAGGAAAGTGCTGATTTTTGTTTTGTCCCGGGGGACCCGGAGGGTGGCCACCCAGAAATTTGTTATTCCCATTTTGGGGCCCTTTAAATTTCCCCGGGGTCATGTGGGGGAAAAGGGAAACCCACCCCAAGCACTCAGGGTGAGAGGATGGAGCTTTGTTTTTCCAAGCCTTGGGGGTTTTCGAGGTGGCACTGGGCAAACTGATTTCCTCATTTCCTTTCCCCCCTCCGCCTCAAATTCGCGCCCAACCTTTTTTTTTCCCCCAAGGGTTTAGGGGTGGGAAAAAAATCGGTGTCTGGAAAAAACCCCCCCTCCTCCCCCCCCTCCTCCTCCTTCCTTCCTCCTCCCCCCCTTTCCCCCCCGGCACAGTTTAAAAAACACAAAAAACCCCCTGATTTCCCCCTGAGATAAATGAAAACCCGGGAGAGTTGATGCGCCCCCCTTGCACTAGCTCTGGCCCCCGAACCAAATGCCTAATAAAGCCCAAATTTGAAATTGTAAAACTTGGGGGCCTTGGGATTTGACGGGGGGGAAAGGGCCTCTTTTTCCGCACCCTGGCCCTTTCCCCTCCCCCCCCGTCGCTCCTGGGGACCTGTTTTTTTCAGTTTGGCCCAAAGGGCTTTCCCAAAAACTAAGACCCAACAAAAAAGCTAAATGCTGAAAGGGCCTTGCCCCGCACTGACCATTTTTGGTGGCTTCTTCAAAACTGGCAAGGAGGGGTTTTGCAGAGGTTTTTCCCATTGCCTCCACTCCCCCCTTTCGGTGGTTCAAAAAACCCCCAAAGGTCCGAAACCTTCTGTTTTGTAAAAGGCCCCATGTGTAAATACGAAATGCGAAAATGGCATTGCGCTGTTTGCCACAATCGCGGGAGCATGTGGAGGGGGGAAATTTCCCCAGCGTTTTTCCCAAACGTCAACAATAAGAACGGTTGACGGGGAGGCCCGAGCTACCCCTGAAAACCAAACCAGGGGGGGCGAAGAAAGGGTGGGGAAGGGGACCGGGGGAAGTGCAAACTCAGACCCGACCCTTTCTTTTCAGCAGGCAGCCAGGCCCCGGGGGTACCCTTTTTTTGAAATTTCGGGAACGACAAGGTTATGCTGGGGCCGGGGCAAGGGATTGTTTCCACCAAACCGATCTTAAGGGGGGCCAAATTTCGCCCGTTATCGCACAAACCTTCCCCTGGCCAAGGTTTCTTGTCACCCACCAAATTCAAAGGGGGGACAATTCAAAAATACAGAAAAAATCAGAAAAGAGCTGATTGGTTGAGCTAGCGGGGGCTTGGAAATCTTGGCCAACCCAGAATAGGACGGACGGGGAAACCCATTAAAAACCCTAGGGAGAAATATTAAACCAAAAAAATTCCCAAAGGGGGGGAACATTTTCAAAATACAGAAAAAAAATCCCAAAAAAAAGACCCTGATTGGTTGAGTTTGGGGGGGGCTTGGCAAATCTGGGCCCAATCGGGGTTTTAACCCAAATTTTTGCCCCAAATTGAAGTCTTTTGGCCCCCAAAATCGGGGAAAAATGAAATCTCGGTTCTCAGCGTTTGGAAGGCATGGAGTATGATTAAAAAAATATTTTTTTAAAATTTGGGTTGTAAAAATATTATCTGAAAAAGAGCTAAAACCTTCTATAAAAATAAATCAATCAAATCCCAAAACAAACGCTTTTTGTCGCCGAAAACCGGCGCGCATGGGAAATTTTGCGATATAGAGAAATTGCCGGGAAAATACGGGAAAATTCAAATTCCTTTAAGTTTCTTTCATTGGTGGGAAAAAAACCCAGGCAATCGGGAATGGGAGCGACAGTGACCTATTATAAGGTATGGGATTTATTGAAACCAAAACAAAATTCAAAGGCGGGACAGTTCAAAATTTCCCGTAAAAAGGCAAAAAAAAAGATCAATTTGGGTTTAGCACCCCCGGGATATGAATCCCCAATTTATATGTAAGCGTCTATTTTGAGTTGGGGGGGAAAGAAGGACGCGAAAAGAAGGGCGGGGCCCCAAAAGTTTTTTACGGGTCTGTTTGGGGGAAAATTTTTTAGTACTATGATTTGGCTGGGGGAAGAGGGGGTCTTTCCCGCTTTTGCCAATCAGCGGCTGAGCTACCTTGTCCTTTGTACTATGGGGGAAAGAAATGCAGAGCGAGTCTAAAATTTTTATTGGGTAAGTTAAAAAAAAGGGCCCCGGTTTTTGGACAAAAAAAGGGGGGCGAGCATTTCTCTTATGGGGTTTTCTAAAAGCAATTTTATAATTTTAAAATTTTACATGGCCGAAAACAAATGAATAAATCCCCGAAAATTTACTGTTTTGGGATTTAAAAAAAACAAAAATAAGGGGGAACGAAAAAAAAAAAAATTAAATTTAATAAAAAACATTTTTATTTCTTAAAATTTTTTTTTAAATGTATTTTTTTAAATTCCCCCCCTTTGATTTTGATTGGTCAAATACTTGTCCATAGGTTTTTTTGGGTCACGTCCTCCTATTCCCGATTGGTTGTTTTTTGCCGACCCCTGAAGAAGCGCCCCACAGAATTTTAAAATTTCTGTATTTCCCCGGGAATTTCCAAAAATCCAAAAAAAAAAATTTCCCGGTTTGCGGGCCCTTTTTTGATTTTTTAAAAGGGGATTTTTTTTATGTATTTTTTTTAATAAAGGGTTTTAGCTCTTTTTCAGATAATGTTTTAACCTAATTAAAGGCGATTTTTTTAGTCATACTCCATGCCGCACAGACATCTTGAATGATTTCTCGCTGTTTTCCAGCCTGTCTCAAATCGGAATACATGTTCTGCGCAGTCCCGCACTGCGCCTAAGTCCCGCACTGCGACCCACACACTGTCGAGGCGCGGTGAACTTTTCCCCGCATGTATGAGCGCACCTCCTCGGACAGCGAATATTAGATGCAGTCCCGCACTGCGCCTATGTCCCCGCACTGCGCCTCACACACTGGTGAGGCGCGGCGGACTTTATACCGCATGTATGAGCGCACCTCGTCGCCGACATACATGAGGCGCAAATTTCGCCCGAAAACTGCCGAAAACATGCGCTCCGACGTGGCAAAATTCATACATGTCGCCCAAAACCTGGAGTGGATTCTAAATACAAAAAGTATCATGGAAACAGTTATACTTCTACTCTTCTTAAATTTACTCCTTATTTTAACTTTAACAATGAATGCAAAATATAGAGCAAACCTCCACTATGCAAATGTGGCCAAACACAGAAAGAAATAGGAGGGGAATCCTGTGAGTGGATGTTGAGACCTGGAAATTAAAGGAATCTTTAATCCCTTCAATCCCACGTGCCAACTTCTCTGCTCATTGCTGGCCATAAGGAATAGATAGCTGGCCTTGTTTGCACCAGTCCTAACATTTGTTTCAGTGGGAATTAGCATATGAGAACATCTAAGTAGGTTTTTATTTTCTTGTTTTTAATAATTATTGTAAGAACAAAATGTATGGAAAAGGATAGAGAAAAAAACATTATCATATACTATTAGATACTGTAGCTTGATAGACAGATCTTGTAAATAGATCATATAGACAGAAAGATGGATGGACAGACAGACAAATAGAGGACTATAATTTTTCTGTTCGAACACTGATTTTCTCTGCTTCATGTTATACTTTTACTGTGCTTTAAAATGACAAGAATTCACTCCTGAACTATCTATTCTCTTTAGTATTACAGAATTTAAATATTTTTACCAATCCTATATCCTGTCAAAAGTAACAAAATCTGTCAACAGAAAAGAGTAAAAGAGCTTGCACTAGAAATTTGATAACAAAATTCCTTTTGTCATCAAAAATCACATTGCCATGTCTCATTCTTTGTTGTAAAATATATTATTTGACAGGTAGCGGGAAAGAGAAGGAATTTGTTTAAAAGGGACCCCCCCCCCCCCCCCCCCCAAAAAAAACTTAAAAAATTTTTAAAAATTAGTTGTTAAAATCGGGAAACCCCGTGCCCCCAGCAGTTTTAAAAGCTTGTTTGGGATCATATGTTTTTGCGCGGTCTCCGCGCGGACCACACGAAAGCGTGAAGATTCTGAATTTTTTTCCCAAAAAATGGGGGGGATGTGTTTTGGGGGGTTTTGAAAGAGGTATAAAAACTTAGGGAAGGGGACATTTTTTTAAAAAAAATTGATTCGCAACCAGGCAATTCCCTTGTTTCCAGCCACCCAGGTCCGCTTAGTTTTACGTAAAAAAAATTTGGGAAGATTGTTAACGAAGGTTTTGACAAGTTTTTTCAGAGATGCGCCCCCCCAAAGTACGAGACCCCGTTCTGGCCCACTTGGGGAAAAAATTGGACTGGGAAGTTGTTCTTGGGCGGAAAACCCCTACCCAAAGGACCCGATTGGGAAAATTTTTTTAAAATTTGCCCAATTCCCAAATTTCTGTTTTCGGCCATCAGAGCTGGGAGGGAGATATGTGGATTAGTAAGTAGCCCAAAGGGTCTCGGCAAAGCCGGGCTTTATACTCCCGGGCCCCAATAAAATCCCTTTAATATCCGGATTTGATTGATGGCCGCCTCGTTTCCATACCCGGAGTAAGCAGTGGAGACAGGGGGCAGCCCTATTAGTCCATTTAAGATAGAGAAAGGGGGGAAAGGGCCCTTGACTTTAGAGGGCAGGGGCGACGAAAAAAGAGGGTGCATCTTGGCTAAAAAAACCCGGGCCAAGACCAAATGACTAAGAGTTTGGTGAGGAAAGGGCCACAAAAGCGATCGAATGCTTTTCCCCGTCCAGTGACGCCCCCAGCGGGAACTTGCGGGAGGTGCATGGTGGAGAGATCTAAAGTTTTAAGTTTTGTTTACTATTTGTACCCATATCTCATCGTTGCTGCCCTTAAAAGTATCGTTACGCCCCTTATATATATGCTATATGTTTGTTACATTTATGGCCTATTTTTTTTTTTTTTCCTTCCCCTTTTAAAATTTTTGTGCTCTATGTATGCTTGACTTTTTGAATATCTGATTCTTTGATATGTTCATTAATAAAAATTTTCTTGAAATTGAAAAAAAAAAAATAATTAGTTGTCCTTTTAAAACATTTTTAATTTAATTAAACCAAACATGACTAAATTCTATATTTATTTTGTGAATATTGATAAATAAACATAAACCTTTATATTTTTTCTTACATTTTCATGTGTCTTAAAGGGGATTTCCCGGACGCAGTTATTACCTTTTCGCAGGGATAGAATATCAAAAAACCATGTTGAGTCTGAAGGGTGCGGGGAGAGAGGGGGGGTTTAGAAAAGGGGTGAGGAACAAGGGAGGTCTCAAAACTTAATACATAATAAAAAGTTCAACAGTGGTTTTCATACAGAAGAACCCGCCCCATGACTGCATTTCTTTCCTGTCCCCTTAAAAAGCTCATTTATTTTTCTGTCATAGATAAAAAGTGTTTCCAAAGGGGGCTGTCAGTCCTCTGGTCCCCCTTTTCTTGTTTTGTGGGGGCTTTAAGGTAACTAAGGGGTTGGGAAAGCTGTAGTCTCGAGTCTTCCTTTTTGTAATCAAATATTTAGAAAAAAATGATTAAATACCATTTTTGGAGGTTTCCCCCGTCAAAAATTACTGGCGGCAAAACCCTTTAGGTAGTGATAATAGTACTGTCATAAAAAGGCTACTTTGTGAAGAGTATTTGTAGCAGTGTTTGACTTCCTTTGTTGAAGACTTAAAAAGATCCATTGTTATTTATTCGGTAAGCATTATTTGGGCTCATGCAAATTGCTATACTATGGGGATATGCATACGCCATACATTTAGGAAGACATGCATGATCGGGTTTTTCATCCTTTTCTTGCGTAAAATGCACCAAAGTGAGCCGGCTACGACGTTTAATACGCCTAACAAATGTGTTAGGTGCATTGTTCATAAAACTCGATCGTTTCTAATGCGCCTAACATGAGGGGGCGTTTTGGGGGTCGTGTCGCACTACACTCGTATTATTAGACACATATATGAATGTGGTTCGGAAAAACTAGGCGCATTACTGCTTGGACAGGCAGACCTATTTTAATGTGGTCTGCCTGAGCATGAGGAGTCAAAGTGGAGCTGGATTTGCTTTTAGGGAAAAAAGTCAAATATTTCTCAACTTAGACCAGTACATGAATAAAAAGTAATTTATGATAATTATTAAACTATATACAATTAAATTATTTAAATGTAATAAAAAATGTTATCATATAAATTAATGTAAACATATAGAATATCCCAACATATAAAAATACCTCCTATAATATGTTTTTAAAATAATAGAATCTAAAACTAATTTTACATGAAATAACCCACTGATGATGTTATTCAGATTTTTAAATATTAAATGTTTACTACATTAAATTTAAAATGCATTGTTGCTGGTCTCACCCTTTATTCTTTATTGAGCAAGAGCCAGCACACCACAGGTCTTGCTGGGACTTGTGGTCCACCAAGCAAGATCAGTACCATAGTTTCTATTCACTGAAATACTATGACATTTCTTTTATTTCCAGTCTATCTATAGCCTTCATACATGTTTGACACATTACTTATGTGTTATTACTTAAAGGGGTTTTGCCACCATGTAATGTTGACGTGGGAACCTCCAAAATGGGTATTTAAACACTTTCTAAATATATGTGAATAAAAAAAGTGAAAACTCTGAGAGCTAACAGCATATCTCAATCCCCCTTGTTTACCCCAAAGCTTCCCCAGTCACGACCCAGAGCTGAAAGGCCGCGCTTTCGGTGGAGCACTTCTTATCTGATGGACAGGCAAATGAATGGTCATTTAAGGCACCGGTAGAAATATTGTATCTTTTGTATACAAGAATAACAAGCTGAGTGTTATTAGACCCTGCTTTATCTGATAAGAAGCTTTCAAGCTGCTGTGTAGAATAGGTGTTCTCCTTTTTGTATCAGATTCACAAGTTATAGTGTGATTATTTGAGTGAACATGTCACAGGATCCGTTTATGCATGCTCTGTGATCTGGCATGTTGTGTGGTCTGTGTGTGTCACTGTCAGCTCCGTTGATTTGTTTACATTACATAAGCGCTTTAGCATGTTAAGGTTTCCTCTCCTGACAGTGCCCATCGATGGCTGCTTTGTCTTTGCTGTATGAATCCACTGTTTTTTGTACGATATTTCATACACAAGTCTTAATTTAACTCTTGATTTGTGCAGTAATAATGGGACTAAAGTACAGGGTGTCCTTTACTTTTATGGTCCTATATACATCTAAATTACATCTGGCTTTTCTGTACGATATTTCATACACAAGGCTTAATTTATCTTCTTGATTGTGCGTTAATTTGTACTAAAGTACAGGGTGTCTTTACATTTTGGTCCCCTAAATGCCTAATTTATATCTGATTTTTCTGTATGATATTTCATACACAAGGCTTAATTCAACTTCTTTATTGTGCAGTAATTTATTGTGCAGTAATTTGGACAAAAATACAGGGTGCCTTTAATTTTTGGTCCTATATATGCCCAAATTACATCTGGTTTTTCTGTACGATATTTCAAACACAAGGCTTAATTTAACTTCTTGATTGTTGGGTAATTTGGACAAAAGTACAGGGTGTCGGTATTTTTGGTCCTATATACGCCTAATTTACATCTGGTTTTTCTGTACGATATTTCATACCAAAGGCTTAATTTAACCTCTTGACTATGGGGTAATTTGGAGTAAAATACAGGGTGTCTGTATTTTTTTGCCCCATGTACGCCTAAATTACATCTGGTTGTTTTGTACGGTATTTCATACCCAAGGGTTAATTTAACCTCTTGATTGTGGGGTGATTTGTAGTACAATACAGGGTGTGTGTATTTCTGCCACATACACGCCTGAAATCCCATCATACTTGCTAGACTCGGGTGGGGTTTTTTTAATCATGAGGCCAAGAGTTAATTTTATTCACTTTTTGTGGCAAATTCAGTGTCAAATCCAGTGTTTTGAGTAATTACTAGCCCTACAAACCACTACACATCCAGCCACTGCGCTAGGGTGCGACGGTCGGGATATGCAGGTCAGTGTGCCACCCGAAAAATAATAGAACACGTATTAATGATATTAATACTTGCTGATACATATTGGCATCACCACCACCACCACCACCACCACCACCACCACCACCACCACCACCACATAACGAAATCACATCTTATTGCCTCACCTAGGATACCCGCCGCAGCAATTACCCCTCAAGAAGTTAACATCACATGACAACGCCGAGCCAACCATATCAACCACCTCACAGATCTCACCAAGCCAAGGAGACACGCTGGTGACGTGTGCCCTTCTGCGTGCGTGGAAGAGCTAACCAACACAAATAGTGACATTGTTAGCCCGCTCCTTAGTACCCCTAATTTGCGAGATGAATACCATCTTGGGATTTCAGGCAATGTATACCACAATAAAGTGGATACACCCAACCTCCTAGTCATTCCCCATCTCAACAGGGTGCCAACCCCACAACACAAACCCTCAACTATCACATAGTTTATGCCAAGTTTCTGCCTATTTCATTCCATGATATCCCTCCAAATTTTTTAACCGCCCCCTAACTTCACAATCTGAGCAATACACCTCCTCATTTAAAACCTCGTCTCCCAACCCCCTTATCTTTAATAGATCTATATCCAGCTCTCACCAGTTTTTAACCCTTGAACCCTCGTATCCAGGTGGCAATACTGGTGCAAAATCTTGTAGACCTATCCATGGTGAGGGTTCATATACGTGAGTTGTTAAGTCTTAGATCAGAAGCGAGAGGCGTAGATATGCTTGATATGGATGACTCCCGCTTCATTCTAGTCTTCTACATACGGGTGTGCAGTCATCGCCATGATTTGCGCGCAATAAAGGTTAGAGCGTATATAATGTTAGTTCAGCTGTAATTATCATTTCTGGAATAGGTAGGCCATGTTCAGAGACTGCCACAGAGTAAGAGGCCTCAGTATCTAGAGTCTGGAAAGGGAAATACAATTCCGCTTGCTTCTAGATTCATTAAAGTATTGGAGAGGGGATAGTTTAAAGAGAGGGAGACCAACAAGTAGTGGAGTTTACGTAAGACAATACAAGAAAGAATAAGAGCAACAATGAGAGTTTAGGGCTGTTTCCACAGTGAGAAAACGGACGGATTCTGGAGATGATCTTGATTGTGCTGTGACAGGAGCGGGGCCAGGGATTGTATAAATTGGTCAAGGACAGATCCGAGTCTAGTACAAGTGGCCCCCAAGGTACAAAGGCCTGTGGCCTATTGAGTTATGGTGGTGCCACACGACGACACAGGAGAGATAGGTAGGGTGGGTTTAGTATACGGTTATGGATTGGACTAGAATGGTTCATTTTGGAGCTTGATACATGTAACCGCTACGCTCGTTGTCTCCCTAGCATACCTATCCCTGCTTGCCATCCCTACCCATAGATTATGTAGCATTAACCGGTATTGCTTTCCTCAGAAGGAGGTAGTATAGAATGAGATGTCATCCCTACATGATATGGAACAGGGTAATACAACTCAGCAGATGGTTTTGTTCCAATGTGGGCTTATTAGATTGAAAAGAGGAGTAGTAGACCAAGAATGGACCCCTGATGAAACCCCCAGCAGCAAGAGGCAAAATGTAGAGTAGTACACCGTAAAATGAGACACTGAAGATTCTTGGTCATAGAGGTAGGAAGAAAGACCAAGAGAGAAGCGTGTGTCCGGGAGGCCCAATGGGAAACTGAGCATGTTGAGAGGAGGTGGGTGATCGAATCAGTGGGACAGAAAGCTGCAGAGATATCCCAGAATAAGCAACAATGAGTAGTTTACCTCCAGAGATTGTATCTAGTGGTGTAGGGAACGAAATGCTCATAACTCCACACTCCTAAATAATCAGTTTTATATTAAGTTTGCGTACCCACGCAAGCCTTCTGCGTACAGTCCTCGCTCACTACTGCTCTCACTCTGCAACTTCCCTCCACTCCCGCCGAGCTCCACCCCTTCTTAAAACCGCCTCACCCTGTCCGTTGAAATGCGCCATTACTTGACTAAATGACGCTCCGTGACGGTGTCCATAGATTTCAAAATAATACGAAAACTTTTAACGACCACGGATAGAAATCCCTTCTCATTCCCTCACGCGCCATATTCTATCTCGCTAACCCGCTATACTGTCCCCTCCCTCCCCCACTCCCTCTATCGTTCTTTATACCTTCACAAACCAAAAACCCCTACCAAATAAGCCAACATAGACCTCATTTCACAATTGTACCATAAAAACCATCCATAGCTAAATAGCCTAAACGAAACCTATAGTATAAAGTCCCAAAAATAATAAATGTGTATATATGCATGTGTTTCAGATGTTTTGTATCGACCTTCTTTGCTTTTGGCTTATCCTTCTCATTTAATAAACCTGTAAACAAAACAATATGGACCATGTCATAGCTATCCTTACAGCTTCTCACGAAAGACCAATCGTTATTGTTTGTCCTTTAACATTCTTGTGACAGATTAAAAGAAAGGTGAAAACCAAACATATGGCAACGTCATAGAGGTGGTGGGGAGGGTGGAAACAGCAGTAAGAAAACCACAGGGTGGGTCATCTGATAGATGTGGTCAGTGTTGGCAGCAGCATGACTAGTGCTCGACAGAGTGTGCAACTGTGTCAGATAGTGGAGGTGGCAGCAGCGATGATTAGGGCCACAGATTGGCACAATTACCCAGTTGGGTGGAGGTGTGCTGCAGTACAACAGCAGCCTCATCAGGCCGTAGATTTCACAATGGTCATAATATTTGAGGTTGCGGCAGGTAGGTGACATAATGAGTAGGTATGAGTGATTAATTTCAAGTTTCTAGTTTCATATTTTATTTTGTAGGCCGAAAAAGCGAGAGTCATCCGTTCAGCCTGTTTGCTAAGGTGTTGATCCAGAGGAAGGAAAAAAAACCCAATGAGGTAAAAAGCAATTTCCCGCATTTTAGGGAAAAATTCCCTTCCCTCCAATTGGAAATGGGGAAAAAATCCCGGTAAATGCCCCCCTTCCGAACCCTAGAATTTAAAAATCTGTTATATTATTACGCCCCAGAAATGCATCCAAAACCCCCCCCTTTTTAAAACTCTGTCAGTAAATTTCACCATAAAATTTTCCCTTAGCGGGAAAATTTCCACGTTCCTGCTCTTACGTAAAGAATCTCTTTATGTTTATGTAGAAACTTTTGTTCCTCAAGACGTAGGGGTTTCCCCCCCTTTTCTGAAAACCCCTGGGTATAAATAAATCTTGGGAGAGTTCTAATTGACCTTTGATGTATTTAAAACTTTTTTATGTCCCCGAAGCGTTTTTTTTAAACTAAATAACCCCAATTTGCTAATCTTTCTGGGTATTGTAGTCCCCCCATTCCTTTTTTTATTTTTTTGGGCCCCCCTTTGTATGTTAAGCTTAAAATGTTTTCCTATGCCTGGTGCCCAAAAATGTACAAATTTTCCCAGTGTGGCAAACCCCGTGATTGTATAATGGGAGAATAATGTTTATCATGTGCCTCTATCCCCCTTTTAATGAAAACCCCAGTCCTTTTCCCTTGGTGTGCTGTCTGACATGGCTGCTAAAATTTTAAGTTTACTGCCCACCGGGTTCCAAGTCTTCTCCATGTCATTTTTACCCCCTTTTTCCCCTTTTTAAACATGTAGTCATGAAATGGATTTTTCCCCCCTGTGCATAACCTTGCATTTACTGTGTTAAACCCTCATCGCCTTCCCCTCCCCGGGCTCCAATTACCCAGACCCCTTTGTAATAACACATTATCCTCTATTGTGTTGATTACTTTCAGAGTTAGTAAAATCTGCAAAGATTGATTTTTCTATGTGAAATCCTTGTGTAAGTCATTAATAAAAAATGTTAAAGGGATGGGGCCCAATATGACCCTTGTGGTCCCCCATAGAAACAGCAACCCGTTGAGTTGTACCGTTAATTACTACCCTTTGTTTTCTATCAGGAGCCGTTGCTTACCCATTGCAAAATTTTTCCCCCCAGCCCAAAAGTTTTCATTTTATTTTAAACCCTTTTATGGGGGCACGTTTAAAATGCTTTAGAAAAATCTAGATATATAATCCGTGCCTACCCCGTTTAAAGTCTGCATGTTCCCTCATAAAAGTGATGAGTTTAGTTTTTGACAGGCCGATCTTAAAAAACCCCATGGGGGAAAGGCTTTTTACATTTTTTTTTAGTGAGATCCCCCAGGTGCTTTGAGAAAAACCTTCAAACTTTTCCCTACAACAGAGGTAAAAACTTCCCGGCCTATATTTTCCCGGGACCCTTTTTTGCCCCCTTTTTTGCATTTGGGCCCCCACATTTGCTATGCGCCAACCCTTTGGGACATACCCGTTATTAGACAGTCCTAAATATTAAGAATAGGGGTATTTGACATCATTAACCCCCCTTAGGACCGTGGGTGTATGCCATCGGGGCCCTGGGGGATTTGTCTATTTTAATCTTTTAAAGACGGAGTGATTTTCTGGGTAGACAGAAAACTTTTAAGTTGGAATTTCCTACCTTGTTAAACGGAAGTCCCCTCCTGGTAAATAAGGGAGAAAAATTGTTTAATGGTTTGTTTTTTCTATCGCCCCCACTTCTTCCCTCAGTTTTTTTCAAAGGGCCAACTTTTTTGTTTTAATCTTTTATATCTATATGTTAAAAAAAATTTTTGGGGTTAGTTTTACTTTTATAGTGATATTCTTTCCATCCAGCTTTGCTTCCTTTTCTTTATTTTAACACTTTATTTTTTTCCTTTTAAACTTCCTTAGTGCCTCTTCATCCCCCGTTTTAGTAGCTGAAACCTTTCTTTTTTTTTTTTATTGCCTCTTTTACATCCCCTTGATCCAATTTGGGTTTTTCTGTTTCTAATTTTTTTTTTTAAAACCCTAAATTTTTTATATTGTTATTGAAAAAAACGTTTTCCTTTTTGAGAGCTTTCAGGGTTTTAGATTCCCCAAATTTATGTCTGGATAGTTAAAAATCGCCCATAAATAAAACCCATTCGATTTGCCGCCTTCTATTTGCCTGAGGAGTAAATTTTCCTGGTTTTTGTTTTTATTTGGGGGGCCCATAGCAGACCCCATTAGTATTTATTGTTATTGTTACCCCATGTTTAAAATTTTCCATAATGATTCCACCCGTTCATTACCTGTTACCTTATCTTCTGCAGTGTTGGCTTCAGAAGGTTTTAAAAGAGACATACCCTCCCCCTTCCGGGCTTTACGATCCCCTTTTAAATAGGGCTGTAACCCCGTAGTTTAAACCCCCAGTCGTAGCTCTCGTCCAGCCATGTCTCAGTTATCCCCACTATGTCATATTTTTCTTCAGCTATTCGACAAAGTTGAAATCGGCACGGTTTTTAGGTTGATCGAAAATTTCTGATCACGCGATAATTAAGGTGAGAATCTGCACATAATCTATTATATTGCGCCATATTCGTGTTTCCCGTATTTTGGCGGCCCGCAAATCGTTAGAGCATAGAGCGGGTGAGGGGTGTGCGATGTCATGACTGTGATGTGTATGGTTGTCTTGGCGGAAAAAAAAAACACATGGATTGTTTTGCTAGAACGCGTTCTGTTCGTCAGGTGTCAGTGTCTCTCATTAGGCAGGACGTTGCTAGATCTTTCCTCAATCAACTCAGCTTAGCTTGAGACACAGTTTTTTATTACCAAACAAAATATGCTTTTTGTTGGGAAAATTGAAATAGGTTTTTTAGAGAATTGTTCTTTGTTAGTTGGGTGAGACTTTTTTGAGAAGTCTAACATATTGGCCCTGGGGAGGGGGGGGGGGGAGGTTGGGGCGAATACAGACGAAAGGGGCGGTTTTGAAGGGGAGTGATATTTGCAGCCCGAAATGCTTTGAAAACCCGCATTGAAAAAGGGTTTTTTTTTACCCCGTTTTTGGCCGGGACACCTCGCACCTGAGGTGAAAAAAGTTTTTTTTTTGTGCGCCCCGTTTTTTTTAAAAACCCCCTTGTATTTTAATTAGGATTTCAAAATTTTCTAGTAATGCTGTTGAATTCATTGGGGCAAAAACCACTTTATTTCTTACACATTTTAATTAGGTGTTTTTTTTCTTTGGGCAGGGCATTTTTGTTCAAAGACCAAAATTGTACTTATATTAGGGGTTTTAAAAGGAAATTTGCTAGAAAATTGAGGTGTATTTCATAGGTGAAAAACCTACCTTTTTTTAAATCCGTAAAAAAATTTTAATTTAAGGGGGTTTTTTTCCTTTGTTGCAGGCATTTTTTTTTCAAAAAAATAGTGTTGACGATTAGTTGGTTATGGGGCTCGGGCAAATATTTGGGATAGTGGGGCCACCATCGAAAAGGGTTTTTTTCGATAGGAGCGTCGATTATGAGCGATGACCTTTAAAAAAGTCTAGGGGGGGACAAAACCCCCCTTCATTTTTTTCCCCCCAAAAAACGGGGGTGGAGAAGTTTTGGTTTTTAAACCCGCCACAACAGTAAAATTGGATCCCTTCTACATTTTAGGCACAACACTTGGGCTTAAAACCAAACAGAAAAAAAGTCACCACCTTTATTTACCCCTGTCTTTTTTACCCAGCTTGCCCCTTTAAAATTTTCTGCATCCCCCAAAAATTTAAAAAATTTTGCCAAAAGGGCGGGTAAAAATTTGACCTTTCTTTTTTACTTGAACTGGACATTGAATACCCCTGCCCGGGAAAACGCACCCATGAGCCCAAACCCTGCATGACCCCCACATTTAAAAACCCGGGGAAAAAGGGTCTTTAAAACCCCCTATTTTATTTTTTCCACTGGCTTGACTATCCCGTCCTGGGCCACGGGCAGGGCCCCCAAAACCTGCATAAACCCAGTTTAAAAAAGGGTCCCGGGAAAAAAAGGAGTCTTTAAACCCACCTTTTTTAGTTTCACGGGGTTTTTGGGACAAATCCTTGTCCTGGGCCACGGGAAAGGACCCCAAAAAACCTGCATGACCGCAGTTAAAAAGTCCCGGGAAAAAGGAGTCTTTAACCACCATTTTGTTGAACTGGAAATTAACTGGTACCTGCCCTGGACCGCAGTATGACCTTTAAAAACCTGTTAAAACCCCCAGTTTAAAAAAGTCCCGGGAAAAAGGGAAAGTTTTTTGAACCACCTTTTTTAGTTTCAATGGCACTAATATATCTGCCCTGTCCCCGAAAGAATGACCTTTAAAAACCTGTCTGCCCACAGATTAAAAAGTCCCGGGAAATGGGAAGCCCTTTCAACCACCATTTTTTTGAAGGGAAAATTGACAAAACCCGTCCTGGCCGCAGCATGCCCCTTTAAAACCCTGCCCTGCCCAAAAAATTAAAAATTCCCAGAAAAAGGAGTCTTTCAACCCCCATTTTATTTTGAACGGAAACTTTGAATTCCTGTCCTGGACCGCAGTATGCCCATTAAACCTTTTCTGACCCCCAGATTAAAAAAGTGGGGAAAAAAAGGAGTCTTTAAAACCCCCCTTTTTATTTTCGGGGGAAAATTTATACTGTCCCTGTCCGGGGCCCACGTATGCCCCTTTAAAAACCTGTCTGCCCCCCCAGTTTAAAAAAGTCCCGGAAAAAGGAGTCTTTCAAACACCCTTTTAGTTGAACTGAACTTTGGGACTAGAAACTGTCCTGGACCGCAGTATGACCTTTAAAACCGGGTTGGGCCCCCAAAATTAAAAAATTTCCCGGAAAAAGGGGGTTTTAAACCCACCTTTTTATTTTAAAAATGGACATATCCTTTTCCCTGCCCTGGGCCACAGTTTGACTTTTAAAAACCTTTTTCTGCCCCCCAGTTTAAAAAAAGGTGCCGGGGAAAAAGGGGGTCTTTAAAACCCACCATTTTAGTTGAACTGACATTGACTGGGAACTGCCCGGGCCCCCGCAGTATGCCCATTAAACCTGTCGCCCCCCAGTTTAAAAAGTCCCGGGAAAAAAAGGAGTCTTTCAACCACCTTTTTAGTTGAATGGACATTGACTATACCTGTCCTGTGCCCCCAGCATGACCCAGGGCCGGAGTTACGGGTGAGTGGGGTTTGAGGGGATCAGGTGGCTTTCCGTATCTTTTAAAAAACGCAGGTTAAAATGCCCTGATGACGCAGCAACAAAAAAACTTTCGTGCTAAAAGCAGAGTGCAGAAGGGAAGTGTGAGAACTCCACCCTTTCCTCGTACACATTTAAAGCCCTTTGGGTTTGCGTTTGGGCCCCTTTCCGTATGATTTTGCGGCCCAAGGGGGACCCTTCACTTGAAATATGGGGGTTTAAACGCTCTGTACCACCCGGGTTTGCCCTTTTTTCTTGGCATTATTTTTCCATTTTACTAAGTGTGGAGGAAATTGTCTCTTTTACTTTGTTCTCTGTCCGTGCTCCTTTAAATCCTGTCTCTGAATAACATACTTTGGGGTAAAAGTTTTAAAATGTACCCCCCTTGTACAATTCAGGGGAAATTTTTTTTACCGTATTTTGTAATGCAAGTTTTTTGTGTTTAATTCTAAAAAAAACCACTTTTTTAAATTTGGAGGGGAATTCCACCATGTCTTTGTTTCTCTTTTTTTAATTGTTTTAAAATTTGGGTTTTGGCTCAATACGGGTTTTTGATAGCTATTTTTAAAGATCTTGCAAAAACAAGTCATTTTCCCAATATGTGTTTTTAACATTTGTCCCTACCTATCCCCTGTTTCTGACGGGCACCTTTAAACCCTTGAGCCACTCTTGACAATTGTGAAAAACCCAAATGTTGTTAGAAAAAAACTTTTTTTTTTATAATAGGCCCTGTTTTTAAAACCCTTGGCTTTTCAAAGAAAAAATCCCCCCAAAAATTCAAAGCAGGACCCTTGAGCCATTTTTGGAAAATTTGTGAAGAAAAAAATGTCTTTTTAGAAACAACTTTTTTTTTTATAATGGGGCCCTTGTAGTATTACTGTTTCAAAGAAAGCAGGGACCAAAAAAAATTAAAAAAAGACTTCTCAGCCACTGTTAAAAATTGTGAGGGAAAAAATCCCAACTTAGAAGCCCCATTTCTGTTCCAAAGGACCATGTTTTATTGCTGTATCTCACGCTACAGGGACCCCAAAAAATTAAAAAATTAGGGACTTCCCCACCCCCACTTTTTAAAAAAATTGTGGGGGAAAAATTCCCCCTTTAAAAAGGGCCACTTTTCTTTTAAAAAAGGGCCCATAATTTAGCTGTATCCCCACGCAACATGTTTTCCCAAAAAACCTTGGGATTTTTGAGAAAACTTTTTAAAGATAAGTGAGTAAATGAAAAAGGGGTTTTTGTCATGAAACCTTGGGGTCTTTTTACATTTTTCCCCCTTCAAGAAAAAACCAGCAAAATAAACTGTTGGGAAAAATAGAAAAAAAATTTGCAGTAAAAAAATGACCCTTTTTTAAAAAAAAGTTTTCAAGGGGCCATTTCTGTTTGAAAAGGAATGTGAAGTAGCCCGGGCAACTAATGGTGACCTGGAAATTGGGGAAACAACAATCATCGAGACCCAGGGCCTGTTTTATCTTGTTTAAAAAGTCAAAAGTCCATATTTTCTGGGGGAAAACCCGGATGGTTTTTTCTGTAATGCTCCTCCAGCTGTGCTAAAGGGTTCCCGCTCAGATATGACGCTGGTTGCTGGGCAGGACAACACCTCTTTTGGCGTGACGACCCGGCTGGGGCCCATTCGTCCTTTTTGGAAAACCCAGAAGTCTATTGGGTCCGGAACAATAAAAAAAACATCGGTGTTGAGGAGAAAATTAGTGTGCCCCATGTTTCTTAAGCTGATTCTGTGTTTTGGGATGTTTTCCCCCTGCATTGCGTTGCGTTGGTAAAGGGTGGTAAAAAAAAGGATTCCAGAGGTCACCCATTAGGCTTCTGCCACCTTGCCGGGCTGTTGCCATACGTCTACTTGGACTCAAAACTCCCCTTTCAGGGTCGCTGATGTTGTTCCACCGTGACATTTGGGGAACTTTAAAGCGAGAAAACAGATGCTCCCAGTTAAATTCAATCGGAAGGTCCCCATTTCCTGCATTTTTCTCTATTTGGGTGGGGGGAAAGGGAAAATTTGCGAGTTTTGTTTTTTTCCCGGGGGACCCAGGAGGGGGGGCCCCCCGTAACTGTTGTTCTTTTTGGGTGGCCTTAATGGGGTCTGTTGGGGGGAAATGGAGCCCCAAGCACTCATGTGAGAGATGGAGCCTTTGTTTTCCCAAAGCCTCTGGGTCGGGGGGGCACTAGCAAACTGATTTCCCTCATCTTCCTCCCCCTCCTCAAATTCGCAAAAACCTTTTTCCCAAGGCGGGGGAAGTCGGAAAACCCGGTTTGGTCTAGGAATACCTCCCCCCTCCTCCCCCTCCTCCGCTCCCTCGGCACGCTTCAAACACCGGGCCCGATTTTGTCTGAGATATGCCCCCTGGGGGGCTGATCCCGCCCCTTGAAACGAGCTCGGGAAACCCAAACCCCACTGTTTAAATTTAAAGGGCCCGATGAAATTGTAAAAACTGTGGGGGCCTTGGGGTTTTGCCCGGAGAAAAAGGGCCCTCCGTGCCCCGCATCTTTTTGTCCGTCCCCTCCCTCCGTCACGGGCGGGACCTGTTGTTTCAGAGTGCCCAAACAAATGTTGGAAAAAACTAAGATCCCACAATGTCAGGGCTGACAAGGGCATTGTCCGCATGATCTTTTTTGGGGGGCTTCTTCAAAACTGGAAAGGATGGTGCAGAGCTCTTTCCCCTGCCTCCACTCTGGGGTTGGCTCAAACCCCAAAGGTCCCCCCGGGTGCTTGTCAGGCCATGTGTCACTTCGTATTTGCTTTAATTTGGCATTTGCTGCTGGCCCAAATGCCCGGAGCATGTGGAGGGTGGAAAATTTCCGCGTGTTTCCCTCAAAAATGAGGCGGTTTTTCGGGGGGGCCGAGCTGACGCTGCAAGCAGCCAAAGGGGGGGACGAAGGGAGGGTTTCGAAGGCGGAAGTGCGAACTTAGAATTGAGCCCTTCCCCAAACAGGCAGTCCCGGGGCCCCGGTTGCTCTTTAGAAATTTCTGGACGACAAAGGGTTTTGACATTTTGCCAGGCAAGGGAAGTGCTCCCGGGCCCACCCATCTTAAGGGCGGGGCCCGCAGATTTCGCCGTTTTTCGCACACCAACTTGCCCGGGCCCAAATTTTTTGTCATCCCCTTTCCCGCGCTTTGGGTCTCGTTGGGGAGCCGGGACAGCTTGACCTTTTGTGTGGACGGTCTCCAAAACAAAATTAATTTTTAACAAGGCCTGGGTTTTCTCTGGGAAAGTGATGCCCCCCAGAAAACCCCGGGGGAAAGAGCCCTGCAAACCCTCCCTGGGTTTTTAAGAGGGGGGTTTTTGGCCCAGCCTGGAGCCACCGTTCCCCCCGAGACATCCCCAGCTCACCCGTGAGCTGTCCCCAGGATATAGCGGCCTTGGCCGGGGCTTATAGTCCATGTGTCGGGTAGTCAGGTTTGGGCTTTTCCCGGACCAGATGAGGGCAACCGCTTTGAAATTTTTTGATGAACGTGGTTGGGGAGGGAAAGGGGCGGTTTTTCGGGAAAAAAAGCCCGTCGGATTGGGTTTTTGGGGGAGGCAAGGGCCATGACGTGGCCCGGAAAAAAATCTGTGTTTCCACCAGACGGGCAAAGGGAACATTTCCCAAGGGGGGGGGGCCCAAAAACCTGGCAATGCCCACATTTAGGGGTTTTGGGTTTTGGGATGGTTTGGGTTAAAAAATGTTTCTTCTGCTCCCAAAAACCCGGAAGACGAAGGTGGCTGCTAAAATGGCCGTGTTTCAGCGTGCAGGTCGTCAAAATGGGGGAAGGGGAAAGGGGTTTTGGATGGGTCTCTGGGGGGTGCTGGGGGGTTTTCGGGTTTACGGTGGAGGCTGAAGCGGAAAGGGTGATCCCTGTCTGACTTGAGAGCATGGGCAGCTGAGGAACGTTGGGGGGTGGGGAGGGGCGGGACAGAGGGGTGTTTGGGCAGTGTTGGAGGCCCCGGGTCGGTCGGACTTTTTTGGGAAAATTTTGCCCCCATTTCCCCTCATGCATTCGCTGCATGTGGGTTGACATGTTGGTGGTGGTTAAAAAACCTAAGGTTTTTGCCTCTATTTTGCGTTTACCGGGGGGAAAAGGGGGGATATGATATCGTGGGTTTAATCAGAGGCTTGGTCAAAGAAAGGGACAGGCTTGAGGGTCCTGGACCCTTTTTGCGGGATAAGCGAGGGCGGGTTTTCGCTGACCGGGGCTGGGGGGGAATCATATCCCGCGGACTTTTGCGACCGCCTTGCCTTTTTTAGGCGGAACCCGTATTTACACCCACCCCCCGTCTTCCCCCTCGTTCCCGTGATGAAACGCTCACAAGCAAATTCTGTTAAAGACCCGTTTTGGGTTTCCCCAATGTCGTCTCATCATCATCAAACCCCAGGTGGCTTTGTCGTCCGGGCATTCTGCATCCAGGAGGCGGGCTTCAAGCAAGAGGGACCCGCAAGGCGTTGGGCCCCCCGCCCCGGGATTTTTGCCCCCATTGACCGGCTTCCTTTTCCTCCCCTGATGGCATTTGGTAAAAATGGGGGTCAGGCAGGAAAATCATCTCTTTGGCCCCTTGATCTTTTAAACATGCCTTCTGCCCAACCCCCATTTTGTCATCAAAAAGGTCTTTAGGGAAAAAGGATTATCCACAGTGGTGGGTTTAAGAGTTGGGCCCCTTTTTGGGTGCTTTTTTGTTGGAAAAGATGCTGGGAATGCTGATGACAAATTTTTGGCCCTGACTGGGAGGCGAGGGGTTTAAAATGCTGGATTCCTGAAAGGGCGATTGGCGCGCTGTTCATTCTGGATTCACAGGGCCCCGCCCCGCGAAGACCCGGCCCCGACGGTCCTGTAAATGATGATCCTGGCTGCGTTTTTGTCGCCAGCATGGAAGGGGCACCTTCTCTCGTAAACCTTTACCCCCATGTCCCACCCCCTCTTTTCTCGCTTACCCCCTAAATTTTCCCCCTGTTCGGGAAAAATAAAATTTGAGAAAAGGGATGGAAAAGTTTGGGAAAATCTCTTATTAAAAAAACGGGGAAATACAGCTATTTTCAAATCCCCCAAACAAAACAAAATTGTGGGGTTCAAAAATTAAATGGGAAAATAGATCTATCAAAAAAGTGGCTTCGCCAAAATGAAAAAAAAAGTTTTTGAAAAGTTTCGAATAATAAAAGGTTTTTTTTGGCCCCTATCAATTTTACCCGTGGGGACTTCAAATTGCTGTAATTTTAAAATTTAAATGAAAGTAGAAACTTTCAACAAAGTTTGGGCCGCGCCAAAGTGAAAAAAACACGTATCTGAAATGTATTTGGTTTAAAAAAGTATTTTTTTTGGGACCTATTTAAATTTACCTGTGGTGACTAAAAAAATTTCCGGGATTTACATTTAAATGAAGGTGCCCCAATTTAACAAAGGTTTAGTGCCCAAGTAAAAAAAACACGAAACTGTAATGTATTGGGTAATAAAAGGTATTTTTTGGCACCTTTTCAATTCCCTGTGGTAACTACACAATTTTCTGGATTCAAAATTTTAAAATGCAAGGTGGGGTCTATAACAAAAACGGATGGGCAAAAGTGCAAAAAAAAAAGTATCTGTAATGAAATTTTGATAATAAAAGGGGATTTTTTGGCCCCCTATTTTAAATTTACCTTGAAGGGGGAATACCAAAAATTTCTGTATTAAAATTTAAAATCAAAGTAGATCTTTCAAAAAAGCTGGCTGCGCCAAAGTGAAAAAAACCCCGTTTTCTGAAATGTATTCGGATAAAAAAAAGGTTTTTTTGGAACCCATCAATTTTTTTTTTTTTTTACTGTGGTGACTAAAAAATTTGCAGGATTCCCCATTTAAGTGCAAGGGGGCCTCAATGAACAAAGCTGTAGTGCACCAAAATCAAAAAAAAGTATCTGTAAAGTATTTTGGATAATAAAAAGGTATTTTTTGGGACCCATCAAAATTTACCTGTGGTTTATACAAAAAATTTCTGTATTCAAATTTAACTGCAAAGTTTGGGTTTTATCAACAAATTGGAAATGGGCAAAAGTGAAAAAAAAACGTATTGAAATTTTATTCGGATAATTTAAAAGGGATTTTTTGGAAATATTTAATTACCTGTGGTGACAAAAAAATTTTCAGTATTCACATTTAAGTGCAAGGTGCCTCCCAAGAACAAAGCTTTTTAGGGGCGCCAAAAATTTAAAAAAAACGTTTTCCCGAAATTTATTCAGATATTACAAGGGATTTTTTGGCACCTATCAACCGTGCTGACTTGCTGGATTCTTAATTTTTAAATACAAGGTGGGATATTTCCCAAAAAAGGTGGAAAGGGGAAAATTGGAAAAAAGAACACCTTCGGAAAAAGTATACTGATAATAAAAGTGGGGGTTTTAAAACCTAAAAAAAGAGGAAACCCGCCCGTTTCTAGAAAAGATGTGTATCCATAAGTTTTAGGCTGCCCCAAAATCCAGGAAAAATTTTTTAAAAGAAAACTGTTAAAAATAAAGCTATTTTCCAAAAGGGGCTACACTAAGTTTTTGGTAAATGGGATTCTTTATAGAGCTTGTTTTGTGTTCGGGTGCGGGGGGCCCCCCCCTTCCCCTCCCCCCCCTGACTTTACCCGGGGGTAGATTTCTCCTTTAAAATTCTTTTACCTAAAATATATAAAATCTTCCAAAATTTTTAAAACTAACTTAAAAATTTTAGGATCACAGCAATGTAGAGGTTTTTTCTGTGAAAGGGAAAAATAAAAATTTTGGGTGAGCTTTTTGGAAAAAAGCAGAGCGCACGTCCTTCGGGTCTGAGACGGAGAGACACTGAGGGTGAAAAAGGGAAACGCTGTTCTATGTAAAAAGAGGTCATGTGGTTTCCCCCCAATCACAAAACCCTACAAAACCCGTTTTATGGGCGCGCACACAAATCTCACCCCGCTCCCATACTGTAAACTGATTTGTGGCCCCCCAAAAAAAAAAGGGCGCCAAAAAAAAAAGGGGGCGATTTTTAAAAGTGGGTGCCCCGATTTTAACCCAAAAAAAAACCGGGTCAAAATAAAAAAATGTGCCGATTTCAACTTGTGATAATAATCGCTCAAACCCCTATAAAGACCCATCTTGTAAATTATATTAGGATACAGAATTTTGCTAGTAATTGCAAGTGTATTTCATAGGTGTAAAACCCACCTTCTATTATCCGTACACATTTTAATTAGGTGGTTTTTCAATTTGGCGCAGGCCATTTTTATTCACAGACCCATCTTCTACTAATATTAGGATACAGAAATTTGCTAGTAATTGCAGGTGTATTTCATAGCTGCAAAACCCACCTTTTCTAATCCGTATAACATTTAAATAGCTGTATTGCACTTTGGTTCGTCCCAGTTTATTTTTCAAATAGCCACCTTGTACTTATTTTTGGATACAGAAATTTCGTAGTTACTGTTGGAGTATTTCATTGGTACAAAAACCATCGTTTGTTATCCGTATAACTTTTAAATAGCTGTATTGCACGTGGTGCGGCCCTAGTTTTTTTTTCAAATAGCCACGTTGTACGACAATTTTCTAGCAACTGTTCTCGTTTTTTCATTGCTGCAAA
Source organism: Phyllomedusa bahiana (assembly GCA_025379985.1). Taxonomy (NCBI): domain Eukaryota; kingdom Metazoa; phylum Chordata; class Amphibia; order Anura; family Hylidae; genus Phyllomedusa; species Phyllomedusa bahiana. Next base: position 28,782 of record JAODAL010026256.1, read on the forward strand.
AAACGCAATTTCTCATCCGTGTAACTTCTGAATAGTTTTATTGCGCTCGTTGAATCTCAGTTTGGCACAGATAGCGCACTTGTATGATATTTTGTTGAAAACTATCAATTCCTAGTCCTACTGGGCAGTTGTAAATCCCTGGGACTGAAGGAAGAACACTGTTGATTTTGTGTTACGGTTCTTCCACCAGACCGCATTTCACAGGTATTCGCTAGAAACATTTCAGTTTCTAATCCTAGTTGGCTGTAGGAAATTAGAGGGATTTAAGTATAGCTGTGATTTGCCATCTTTTAAGAGACTGTCAAAAACTCTTCCATACCTTCTTAAATTTTTATCTTTCTGAGCATGGAGCAAAAAGCAGGTGGTAAGCGAGCAAAGAGGGGTGTAGGACATGGAGGTAGAGGTACGAGAGAAGGTGCTCCTTCCAGTGTTGGCGACAACACGCAAGCCAGCAGATCGTTGGTTGCAGGACCGTCAGGCCTGTCATCGCTGGGTCAGGGCCCTGTGAATCTCAATAACGAACAGCGTCGCCAATCTGTTCTTCAGGTGTTGTCCTGCCCAGCAGCCAGCGTCATATCTGAGCGGACCTTCAGCACAGCTGGAGGAGTCATTACAGACAAACGCATCCGGCTTTCCACAGATAATGTGGATCATTTGACTTTCATCAAGATGAATCAGGCATGGATCTCTGATGATGTTGTGGCCCCAAGTGCCGAGGTCACCAATTAGTTGCTGGTCTACTTAACATTCCTCTTCCAAAAGAAATGGTCCTCTTGAAAACTTTTATTTTTAAATGATCATTTCTTATTGCCATTTTTATTCTCAGTTTCCAAAAGTTCATGCCATTTACTCACTTTATCTTTAGAATTTTTTGCATTGTCAATGGTTTTGGGGTCATGGTGCTGTGAGATACAACTATAATCATGGTCCTTTGGAACAGAAATGTGGCTTCTAAGTGGCATTTCTCCCTCACAATTTTTAACAGTGTGTGAGAAGTCATTTTTATAATTTTTTGAGGGTATGTTGCTGTGAGATACAGCTATAATCATGGTCCTTTGGAACAGAAATGTGGCTTCTGAGTGGCATTTCTCCCTCACAAATTTTAACAGTGGCTGAGAAGTCATTTTTATAATTTTTGGGGTCATGCTGCTTTGAAATGCAGCAATACTACAGGTCCTATTATTAAAAAAAATGTGGCTTGTAACAGACATTTGTTCTTCACAATTGTCAAGATTGGCTCAAGGGTCATGTTTTGAATTTTTTGGGGCATGTTACTGTGAAATGCAGCTATACTACAGGTCCTTTTGTAAAAAATGTGGTTTCTAACAGACATTTGTTCTTTACAATTGTCAAGAGTGGCTCAAGGGTGATGGTGCCTCAGGAATAGGTAGGACACTGTTAATGGACACATATTGCAAAATGACTTGTTTTTGCAATTAAAAAAAGAGCAACAAAGACGTGGTGGGATTCCATCCTAAAAATGGTGGTTGAAAGACTCCTTTTTTCCAGAAACTTTTTAAAATCTGTGGTTCAGACAGGTTTAAGGGTCATGCGCATTTGGGGACAGGGATAGTCAATGTCCATTTCAAGTAAAATGATGGTTCAAATCAACTGCCTTCTGGCAACTTTTTAATTTGTGGGCCCCAGGCAGTTTTAGGGTCATGCTGTGGTACAAGACAGGGAAGTGAATGGTCTGTGATTTTTAATCGGTGACTTTTATAACCTAATTGTGTTGCCTAAGATGTAGCATGTATCCAGTTTACTGTTGTGGATGTTAATTCCAGCTTCTCCAGCCCTGGTTGGGTGTAAGAATGAAGGTGTTGTTCCTCTCCCATAGATTTAATGGTCACCCGGCGTTTAATCTATTATCGACTATCGGATATCTGCATGATAATTGACAATATCGAATATTGACCCGATGACGCTCATCACTAATAATGAGGGGGTGGCAGTAAAAGCAACATCAAGCCAGAGAGTGACATGGTGACATAGCCTAGAGATGACAGCAGCATGAGGAGACCGGAGTGGTGAGGTGGCAGCAGCATCAGAAGGCTACATAATAGCCCAATGATGTGGGGAGCTGTGGGTGTCAATACCAGTCCCTGGTAAAGATGGTGGGTGGAAGAAGGAGCAGCTGGCAGCAGATGTGGGGCATCAGGCAGGTGGCAGCATCAGAATAGAAGCTGAGGCAGGTAGCCAAAATAATCCAGGGTTCAGGTTCTGCTCCAGGTGCTGCTGCTGGTGGGTACCTAAATCACTAGGGGTTGAAGAAAACTGCTCATCAACAACTCCAGACTCAGGTTAGTGCTGATGGAGCTGGTACTGCTCCTAACCCCCATCCCTCCACAGCAGCCGTGGCAGTGGTACATGAGCACTGATGAACCACCCGGTCAGACCTGCTAGAGGATGGACAATGGAGCAGATAGGGGGTGGCCAACTGATTACATAGGATGACTCTATAGTACTTGAGTTTGTCCTCCGTCTCGGCAGGTGAAAACATGCCCCCTTTGGGACCGGTAATGAGGGTCCAAGAGGGTGGAGAGCCAGAAGTAATCCCTCGGCCGGATGGTGACAATTCAGCTGTCACTAGCCAGGCAAATCAGCATGCAGTGGGCCATCTGCACAAGTGACTTTGAGAGACTCCCTGCCTACATCTTCACTGCTTACTGCCACAGAGTGTCTGGGTCATCTGCCTCGTCTTCCAAATCCTCTGTCTACTCCTGCGCCTCTCCTGTCACCTGAATAAAAAAGCCACTCTTTTCGCCAGACACTGCTTCTGCTCCAGTGTCTTCCTCCTCCTCCAGTTCAGCCCCTATGTGGCAGTGAGATGTAGTCGCCACGTCTCCAGTCCCTACCGGGACAGATTTTGCGCATTGTTCCAGGACTAAAGCAGTGTATGACGTATTTTCATCCGTACCTGGCGACTGACAAAAAACGTCACCTCCTCAAGGGCCCTGAGTAAATGGCGGGTTAGCTGGGGACATGGCTGACATCAAAATTACAAAAAGAGCACTTGTTGCTGGAATCAAAAAATCTTTTTGCTCTTTCCTGTTCATTTTTTTCCCCTGTTCATCATTTTCCCTGTTCATATTTTTTCCTCATTTTTTTTCCCCCGTTCATCTTTTCCGTGTTCATTTTTTCCCCTGTTCATAAATTTCTCCCGTTAAAAAAATTTTCCTTTTATATATTTCCCCTTTTTCAATTACTCACTGTTATAAATTTCCCCTGTTCATAAATTTTGTTTTTCTCGTTATATTCTTGTTCTGTTTAGCTCAAGAGGGTGGGCTTTGCGGTGTAGGAAAAGGGAGAAAATGCATTTAAAGTTTCCTGGCCAGTTCTCTGAAATGTGCAGTGTCCACCACTTGAAAAGGGAGGGGCTGCAGTACCCCAACTTGGAAGGGGCAGGGAGCGTGCACTGGGTGTGGGCTGTTTGGGGACAGGATGTACCACCACACCTGAGACACGTTTCTCCCAGGCCCCTGTATGGGGCACTGCATGATTTGATGAGGGCTGTGGTGCCAAAGTTAGGTCCCTGGTCACGCTTTCTTTCTGCCCACAGGTTGACATTAGCCATGTTCGCCTCCTATGTGTCACACGGCCCAGTAGGTATTTTTACCCCCAATGCTGCACTAAATGCTGACTGTTTCCGTCGTCCCCCGCTGAGCCCCTGTCCCCGCTACTTTTTCGGGCCTGCAAAGGGGGGTCAGATCGGGGCTTTTTGGCTCCCAACCTTGCACTGCTGACCCTGCATCCTCCAATAGACTTGGGGCTGCGCTACTCCCTGACCCCAAAGTGCCGCTCCTTCTCCAAGATAAGATGAAGCCCTTGCTTCCAGGTCCGGAAAAATGGATAGTCAAAGGGTAGGTGAGCCTAGGGGGGACTTAGTCCAGGCAGAAAGGGGGCAAAGGGGAGGCATGTATGGGCCCAATTTTCTTTCAAATTTTTTTCCTTTTAAAAAACCCCTCCCTTTCCCCCCGCTTCTTTCCCCCACTACAGGCGTTGGGGTACATCTTTTGTGTTGCCTGTCACTGCCGCCCCCTCAACGGTGTCGCGTACAAAACCGACCGTTCGCAAATAACACCCCCTCTACTCTCCCACACTACTTCCCCACCCTTTCGGCCCACTGTCCTCAAATAGTTGGTCCTCCCTGTATAGGGTGCAGAGACCCACACATAGTGTTTTCTGGGTGTGGGGAAACAAACGGGCAGGGTGGGTTTAGGACAGTTAGAGCCTTCACCTGCACCTGGGGGGGGATCCAATAAGGGTTTTGTTGAGGAATGCCCAATCTTGGCTGGGGGGGTTTTCAGATGTCATCTGGGAGAAAGCGGATGGCCTAGTCAACCATTCGAGAAGCATTGGCTTGGTGGTCAACACACGGCTGCTAGATGACAATGAAAGCTGTGGCCTCGCGGGTTGACTCCTGCTGTGACATCCCCTTACTGTGCTGCAACCTATTCCAGCTCCAGGAACCTACTATTTTGTTCTTTGACGCTATTGTAGTATCTTGGCCCTCAGCTTGGTTCTTTCAAGCTGGCACTGACGTTACCTTGCCAGTCTGCATTCACACTTCAGTTATTTGGTCAGTTTTGCCCCTGTAAGTCCCCAGGGAATTGAAGAGTGAAGCGATTCTAAGAGCGGCATGTCATACTAAAACACAGCATTGTATGAAGACCAAACCACGCTCCCTATGCATATTTGAGCATGGCACAACGTTCTACAACACCCTACTGGCTCTCTGCAGTCAAGAAATAGCTGTTTTTTAATGCAATTCGCCGCAAATAAATTCGAGTCAAAACTATTTTTGACGGAAAACTCTCTAATTCGCCCATCTCAAATTGTGGGCATTGCCGGGCATGGTGATTGACAGTCGCCATGGAGACCAGTACACAACAATAAGCTGTGTGCTGATCTCCTATTGTATGACAGATTTGAAGTTCTCTCATATAATTCTCCTCTGGAGAAAAGTGAAAAAAATGTAAAAAAAAGTTAAAAAAAAGTGAAGAAAGTGTAAAAAATTTTAAAAAGTGAAAAGAGTGAAACACAAACATGAGAAATAAAATAAAAACGCGTACATCACCCTTTTCCCGTTTACAAACACCAATCGCACCTAAAAAGATCAAAAATAAACAAAGTACACATATTTGGTATTGCCGCGTGCATAACGCCTCACCCAATAAACATGTCATGTTAATTTACCCACAAGGTGTACGCCGCTAAAAAAAATCAATCAAATAATTGCAATTTTCGTTCATTCCGCAGCATATAATATGGAAAAAAAAGTGATCAAACACTGGTTATCAGAAGATAGCAATGAATAAATATTGTTTTACACATTAAAAGCACTGTTTTTTTAAAGCGCTTCAACACAAAAAAATATAAATTGGGTATCACCGTAATCGTATCTACCCACAGCATAAAACTAACTTATCATGGATACTGCAAGGTGAGCACTGTTAAAAATAAAAATAAAAAACACTACTAGGATTGCAGTACTTTCTTCAGCCTGCCTTCCAAAAAACAAATTTAAAGGCGATCAAAAAGCCTTGTTTAAAAAATTATACCAATAAAAACATCAACTCATCCCGCAAAAAGCAAGCCCCTAAACAGCTCCCTACACAGAGAAATAAAAAAAGTTATGGCTCTCAGATAATGGCAATGCAAAAACATGTTTTCCTTTTTTTCGCATAGACCTGCTGAGTAAAGCTAGCATGTCATTTATACCGCACGGTGACCGCTGTAAAAAATAAAAATAAAAAACACTACCAGGATTGCTGTATTTTGTTCAAAGCTCTTCACAAAAACCTTAATAAAAAGTGATCAAAGCAACATATGAACACCATGATGGTACCAATAAAACATCAATTTATCCCACAGAAAACAAGCCACTACTCAGCTACACACACAGCAAAATAAAAAAGTTATGGTTGTCAGAATGGGACAACATAAAAACACAATTTTTTACAGACATTTCTATTGTGAAAAAGTAATAAAACATAAAAAAAACTATATAAAATTTATATCATTGCAATTGTACCGACCCCCATAGCAAAGTTATTCTGTCATTTACACTGCACGGCGAACGCTGTAAAATTGAAACCCAAAAAGCAGTGACGGAACTACATTTTTTCCCCCCATTTTCATGGCCCAATGCTAAAATAAAACTATGGAACACCTGTTGTTCCCAAAATGCATAATGCACCCCTAGATGAGATCTGTGAGGGGTGTTGAATCCAAAATGGGGTGACTTATGGAAGGTTTCACCTGTTCTGGTACTTTGGGGACTTTGCAAATATGACATGGCATTCACCAAAATCTGCGTTCAATAAGCCAAATAGCGCTCCTTCCCTTGTATGTTCTGTCATGCACCCAAACAGCAATTTACACCCACATTTAAGTTATTGCCGAACTTGGAAGAAATTGTGTAACAATATTTTGGGTGCTTTTTCCAGGATTTTTGTAAAAATTAAACATTTTCAGCAAAAATTTCAGTTTGTGGGGAAAAAAATCTTCATTTTCACAGCCTACTGCTAAAAAAATGTGTGAAACCCCTTTGGGGTCGATACACTCAATATAGCCCTGAATATATTCCTTAAGGGGTGTAGTTTCCAATATGGGGTCTTTTTAGAGATGTTTGTTATGTTTTAGCACCTTACGGTGTCCACAAACCAGAAATGGTGCCTAAATTAAATCGTAATGAAAATTTTTACCCCAGACCGTAAGTGCCCTCCCCGCTTGGGGGGTTGTGGGGTTTAGCCCAAAAGCCCACTAGGGCCACATAAGGAACCTCGAAAATGGGAGAACCGGGGAACCCAAATTAATTGCATTTCCCGTTTTACTCTACCCTATTCTTGTGAATAATGGATAAAAAAAAGTAAAAAAAAAAACTGCAAAAAAAAGGGGAAAAATTTAAAAATTCCACCCCACTTTGCTTAAATTCCTGTGCAACACCTAATAGGTAATAAACCCAAATCTGTTTTGAAAATTTAAGTGGTGTATTTCTTTGATGGAGTCCCCTTTTGGGGGGTTTCTAAAATACAGCCCATCAAAGCCACATTTAAACTGGGGCTTTTGCAAAAAAAAAAATAAAGAAATTTTATTTTTTTTTGAAAATTTTGAAAATTACGCTAAATTTTTAAGCCCGCTAATTCAAAAAAAAAACACTTTTAAAAAAGATCCCAAACCCACAGTAGACAATGGTTGAACTAGTTTTTAAAATTTGAGTGGAATAACTACTGTCTTTCCCAGAAAAGTTTAAGTTTGAAAATGGTAAATTTTTCAAAAATTTTCACAATACTTTGATATTTTTCACAAATAAACAAGGGCTTTTTTTGGGCCAAAATGTCTTACAACTTAAAAACCCCCAATTTGTCGTGAGAAAGGGAGTCTCAATCACAGGATAGGTAAAAATGTATGTTTTTTTTAGTTTGTGTTTTGCAAAATATGAGTTTGATAACAGATACGGCAAATTTTTATGCCAAAATCCGATAGTCGATAATCGCCGGGGACCACTAAAGCTATGGGAGAGGAAAAAAAAACCTTCATTCTGACCCCAAAAAAAAGGGGGGGGAGAAGCTGGATTTAAAACCCACAACATAATCTAATGTGCACCTCTTGGCAAGACAAAAGGCTAAAAAGTCACAAGAAAACAATTCACAGGGTTAAAAAATTCAATGTTTAATGGGTAACCAAAAAAAAAAGGGACTCATAGTTAAACAGGGACAGAGGTACCAAAGCTACGGGGCCCTTTCACACAAACAAGACACCACTATTGGAAATGGCACATGGGAACTTCCAGGAGACCCCTATCACTTTTTGCACCAGGGACCAACAACTTGTCATTTATGCGATTCCGGTGGCAGCAAGAACGTCCCAACGGGGAACGAGGAGGTTCAGCTGGCAGGGCCTCAGTAACAGCGACTGCGGCGAGTGACAGGGCCACATGCAGATAAATCAAATGGGGTGCCCACCCATTACTACTTCCTATTTTTCACATATCACTGGCCCCTTTTTGATTCCGGCCCCTGACAAGAATACTGCCCTATTGCCACCCCTGGCATCCATTTTTAAGTAGCCTGACCCCAAAACCACCAAAAAATTCCCTTATAGACACTCAGAATACACACTCCCAATAAGAAATTGGATATTATAAAAAATCTTGCTGCTGCTGCTGCTACGGCTACTTGACATTCTACTGCTGGCACGTTGCTGACGTTGAACCACCGTGACATTAGAACATAAAGCTGAGGTAACAGATCTCCCCAGTTAGTGGGGCCTTTTGATTTGGAAAGGGGATCAAGGAGGGTGGACACCCAGTAACCGCTCTTCATTTCGATGGCCTTGAATCGCGGCAAATTAGCTTTTTGCCAATAAGACCTTTTCTATGGGTTTCTTTGACAGCAGCATGACCCCTAAACCAGCAAAGAAGCCGTTGATAGAACCTCAGAATAAAAAGTGCCTGAAGAAAGTAATCCTTGAACCTCCATTTTAGTTGAACTGGACATTGACTATACCTGCCCTGGGCCACAACATGAGCCCCAAACCTGCATGTCCTACACCCCTCTTTGCTCGCTTACCACCTGTAGTTTGCTCCAAGTACAGAAAGATAAACATTTAAAAGGTATAGAAGAGTTTTTTACAGTCTCTTATTGATAAACTGTACTGTAAAGACGGCAGATCGCAGATATTCTTAAATCCCTCTAAATTCCACTAGAATTGTTTCTATCGAATATCTGTGAAATGCGGTCTGGTGGAAGAACAGTAACACCAAATCAACAGTGTTCTTCCTTCAGTCCCTGAGATTTACAACTGCCCAATAGGACTAGCAATTGATAGTTTTCAACAAACTATCGTACCAGTGCACTATTTGGGCCAAACTGAGATGCACGGTCTTCAATAGAACTATTTAAAAGTGATATGGATTTAATATGGCGATCTTCGCACCACTGACAACAGGCGCAATTTACTGTAAAGTATGTATAACACGATTTGCGTACAAGTGAGCTCGTTGCGCCAAACAGACACACGGACTGCAATAGAACTACTTAAAAGTTATGAGGTCTGCTGGCAAAAAAGTGGTAAAAAAACCACTGCTTTTTCAATTCAAGGTCACAGGACACACTGGGCTACACAATATCCCCCCTCTTTTCCAAACCATTTCCTCCTGCCGCCCCAACTCCCCCCCTCCCCCTCGCGTGCACACACCGCAAGATTTCTTTAAAACGTTCTCTAACTAGATAAGAAGTGAAATTCTCTAATCTAACTACATTCTAAGCTACAGCTAAGTGGATTGTTTTGTGTATAAGAAGAGACTGCCTCTCTTAGCTGTTAGAACAGCTATTGGTTTAGATGCTGAGATGTCCTGCTGTGAAGTGACATAGACAGAGAATAAGCTGAACAGGAACCGCAAGTGCATAGATAAAACAAGGTCACGTGATTTTTGCAGCCAATGAGATCCACACACCGGCAAGTGGTGACGTCATACATCCTTCTCACCCCCTCTATCCTCAAAGCTGATTGGATGGCCACCAAAATGACAGGAAACGCTGAAAAAGGTGCGATAGTAAAAGATTATCTATAAGATTGTCACCTAAACTATCGCATGATCAGAAGATTCCGACAAGCCTAAAAACCGTGCCGATTTCAACTTTTGGCGATAATATCGCTCATCCCTAGTAAAATGTCAAAAAGTTATTGTTACATAAAGTGACACATTTCAGATTTAAAAAATGGGGCCTTGACAGAGAGGCCAAAACCGGCTCCGACGATAATGGGTTAAAATATATGAATATCTGTAGGCATTGAAATAACACATTTTTACAATGAAGATTACGCTTTTGGCTATTAAAAGATGTACTGTATACAAAATAATAATTAACAAAGGTACTTGTTATGCAATATTTGCAATTTGCCTTATGGAAATCTCTAAGGTTCTTATTTTGTCTAGCTTTAATGGCTTTTTTTTAACCTGGTAGAACTAAACTCATATCATAGTCCTAGATTTGCCATGTTTTCACAAAGAGAGAACTAGTATAGCATGATAAAAATGTAAAGACAGGTTCACACGGCTGCTTTCTGCATTTAAAACAGCATGGAACCCATATCTAAATAATGTGCAAGTATGCACGTTTTTGATTCCGATTTGCAGTTTCAGACACAATGTTGAAGCTATTTACAGAAGTTGTTTCTCAGGCGGGTTATGGATATGATGTTTGGTTGTTTTCTTTAATCTGTTTTCTGTCAGTTTGGATTCTTTTTTTTCAGCATGGATTTAGATGTGTTCAAACTACATCAAAATTATTTTGACGTGGTTTGGACATAATTTTTTTTTTGCTGCCTTGCTCTAATTTCTAAGCGCATTTTCAATGCAGAAAAAAAAAAATGTGAAGTGGAGAAACAGCAACATGTGCACTGCAAAGCTGTTTTTACATTAAAAACAATGTGAGGCAGTTTGCAGTCTGCTTTCAATGCTGATTCTAAAGCTGTTTCTGCGCAGAATCCACTTCATAAACAGCTTCCAAAATAGCAATGTGAACCTACCCTTAGAATGGTAAGTTTAAATACACATGAAACCCTGAAGAAGTGATAAATGTGGCTGTTGAGTGTTTCTGATATAATAATCCTGGTGATTCCTGGAGGTAGGACACTGTATTTCGGGTTTCTGCAGTATGCACACGTTATTTGAACAGAACAATGTGGCTGGAGCGTTACAGAAAGCAACCCCAGGCTTCCTCTGGTTTTTTGTCTAATATATTGTAAGTGGCAACAATTCTCTCAGGGCCACAAGCTATATATCGCTTCATAGTACAATAAAATGCTCACAGCAGCTGACTACAATGTGGGGCCAAGGACTGGAAGCATTATAGCTCCTTCCAACGTCTATCTATGTATTTACCTCTCCAAGGCCCTTTTTTAGAGGTTAGACAGCTCCTATGTAGTGCCTGCCTTCACCACGTCATGAGAGGAATTTTTGCTTACACATATCACATATATTTACTGATGGAAGATGGAGCAGGCAATACCTTGGAGAGTCAGGTGGAAGTTGCAGGCAAGTTATGGTGGACCAATTTCAACTAATAGAAGCTGTTAATCTAAATGGTAGGGAACAGGCTGAGCTTTGTAGACCAGCCTGAAAGATTTTGTAATGGTAACATCATTCAGGGATGATTTGGCTGTAGAGTAAGGATCTGTGGTAGGGTTATTGGTGCCCTGGAAGTAGACTGGCTTTGCTAAAATTTTAGGCCAGAACATACCACCCCTTGATTGCTGTCTCGCTGTCTCAATCTTATTGTATTTGTGAATCTAAACATATCCTTGCACCTGACTCCTTACTGTGATTGTAGTAATCATGTGGTTTTAAATAAAGCTTTGGCCATTTAATACCAGAATGATGTGTTGTGTATTTATTCAGAAGTATATATTCAGGAGTTTGAGTCATTTGCTAGTGAGTGGGGGTCCAACCCATACCCAGAAGTCATGCACTTTACACAGATACTGTATTCATACACCTTAAATACAAATATGCAAATTATACACATATATAAGCAAATATCACACACTTACACACACATTACCTTTGATGCATGCATTCTTGATCTCTGTTATCTAGCCAGGATTACAGGATTTGAAGACAGGACAGTATCCTATATTTTCCTGTTTTGTTGTGTTTGTCTTCCTTCTTCTATCAGTATCCATTTAAAGAAGATGTTGTAACTTGAATGCAATGAAAGAAAGAAGGAAGGTAGAATCTGTATGAGTTTTGTTAGTAAAAAAAAAGTTGCCATGGGGCCTCTTATCCTGATCTGTCGAAGCATCTATCTCCTCTTCTCCTAGTATAGCCAATCAGCAAATGGGCACAAGGGTGACTACATTAGGCCCACTGACAACCCACTGAAGGATTACCCTCTCCCTGCTCCATTATTAGTTATGGGTCTTGCAAAGTGTGACAGAAAAACAAACTATTTTGTAAAACAGAAAAATCTATAAATTAACATTGTGATTGTAACAAAACAAACCCAAAAACCAATAGTGAGTTTGCAATTGTTTTCACTTCTTGGAGCATTTGTAGCTTTTTTTACACAGATGAATTATCCTGGATTTATGTCTTTGTAATGTCTAACCTAGTAATAGAGGAGTTAAATATGCTACTCACTGCTATAGAACCACCCAAAGCCATATGAGGCAATGAGAACCAGAAGCTGCCTGTAACTCAGAGAAATAGCACGGTGAGGCAACCCATTTAAAGACAACCTGTCACATAGGTTATGCCCCCCTTGCTGAGGACAGCACAAACTAGTGACAGACATGCTGTTTTCAGCGCTGTGTCCTTTATTCTTTAAGATGCTGTCGTTTTAGAATATTTAATGCACCAATCTGCAGTTTTTAGCCAGAAAAAAGTCATGAAAAGAGTCAGTTTAATTCATGCCCTGTCCACCTGAGGGAAGCCCACCCACCTCATAAATGATTAACCAATTACTTTGAATAGGTAGAAACCTGATAATATTTGTAAGGTGGGCGGAGCTAGCCTTGGTGGGAGGGGCTAACACATGCTCGTGAATAAGCTGGACTCTTTCTGACTGAAAACTGCCAGATTTGAGCATTAAATACTCTAAAACTCCAGCATCTTATAGAATAAGGGACACCACAGTGGAAACAGCAGGTCTGTCAATAGCTTGTGCTGTCCTCAGCAACTGGGGCATAATCTATGTGACAGGTTCTCTTTTAGGGCCACATGTATGAAAACTGTCTAGGTCTAAAACTCACTTTGTTGCCCATAGCAACCAATCAGAGCGCCCTCGCATTTTTGCAGAGCACTATATAAAAGGAAAGGGGCGCTCTGATTGGTTGCTATGGGCAACAAAGTTAATTTTAGACCTAGACAGTTTTCATACATGTGGCCCTAAGTGTTTGCTTAAACGCTATCCTGTTATATTGGACAGTGCATGTGCTACCAAATAGTTACTGTTAGCTATGACACAAGCCCTGATTCCTAGGACAACTAGGAGATGCAAATAACATAACACACAATAGGACATAACAGCATATGCACCCTCAAGCTAATTATGTTGGTTACATAGCACTGCACCACCAGTTGCTATGGAGAACAACATAATGACAGAGCCACCTTGCAGTCAACTTTGAATCCAGCAACTTTGTAGTCACCACAGGTGTACTGATAGGTGCCAAAAATACCTTTTAATATCCGTATACATTTCAGATACGTGTTTTTTTCACTTTGGCGCAGGCCAGCTGTGTTGATAGAGCCACCTTGCAGTTAAATTTGAATCCAGCAACTTTGTAGTCACCACAGGTGTACTGATAGGTGCCAAAAATACCTTTTAATATCCGTATACATTTCACACAGGTGTTTTTTTCACTTTTGGTCAGTCAAGCTTTGTTGATAGATCTACTTTGCAGTTAAATTTGAATACAGCAATTTAGTAGTCACCACAGGTGAATTGATAGGTGCCAAAAAATACCTTTTATTATCCCGTATACATTTCAGACAGGTGTTTTTTTCACTTTTGGTCAGTCAAGCTTTGTTGATAGATCTACTTTGCAGTTAAATTTGAATACAGCAATTTTGTAGTCACCACAGGTTTACTGATAGGTGCCAAAAATACCTTTTAATATCCGTATACATTTCAGACAGGTGTTTTTTTCACTTTTGGTCAGTCAAGCTTTGTTGATAGATCTACTTTGCAGTTAAATTTGAATACAGCAATTTAGTAGATATAAATCCAGCACATGGACTAGTAAGCACGGCCAAGGCCGCTATATCTCTGTGACAGCTCACTGGGTGAGCTGGGTTGATTTCTCTGGTCATGACGGTGGCTCTCAGGCTCGGCGCACGCTCTTCAAAACCGCAGGGATGGTGCAGGGCTCTTTCCCCCAAGGTCCTCTGGTGGCATCACGTCCCAGAGAAACCAGGCCGTGTTGAAATTAATCTGTCTTGGAGATCGTCCACACACAGGTCAGGAGCTGTGGACAGCTCTCCGCAACGAGACCGAGCTCTGGCTGGGTTACAAGAACCTTGTGCCAGGCAAGGTGGTGTGCGATAACGGGCGAAATCTGCTGGCCGCCCTTAAGATCGGTAGGCTGGAGCACATCCCTTGCCTGGCACATGTCATGAACCTTGTCGTCCAGAAATTTCTAAAGAGCTACCCGGGTCTGGACTGCCTGCTGAGGAAGGCTCAAAGTCTGAGTTCGCACTTCCGCCGTTCGCACCCTGGCTTCGTCCGCCTGGCTGCGTTGCAGCGTCAGCTCGCCCTCCCTGTCAACCGTTTCATTGTTGACGTGGCAACACGCTGAAATTCCACCCTCCACATGCTCCAGCGATTGTGGCAGCAGCGCAATGCCATTACGCAGTACGAAGTGACACATGGCCTGACAAGCAGCGGTGCGGACCTCGGGGTGTTGAGCCACCGAGAGTGAGGCAGGTGAAAGAGTTCTGCACCATCCTTGCCAGTTTTGAAAAAGCCACCAAAATGGTCAGTGCGGACGATGCCCTTGTCAGCATGAGCATTGTGGTGATCTTAGTTCTGGAACGATCGTTGGACACTCTGAAACAACAGGTCCCGCCAGCGACGGAGGAGGAGACGGACACAGATGTGGTCACAGAGCCTTTCTCTCTGTCGAATCCACAAGGCCCGACAGTTTCTCAATTTTATCGGTCTTCATTAGGCAGTGGTTCGGGGTCCAGGGCTAGTGCAAGGCGGCTCATCAGCTCTCAGGGTGCATCATCTGAGGCAAGTCAGGGCTGTGTTGAAGCTGTGCCGGAGGAAGCAGAGGAGGAGGAGGAGGTATTCCTAGACACCGACGTTACCGACGTCCCTGCCTTGGAAAGAGGTTGGCGCGAATTTGAGGCGGAGAAGGAAGATGAGGAAGATCAGTTTGCTAGTGCCCCTCGACCCAGAGGCTTGGGAAATCAAGGCTCCATCTCTCACATGAGTGCTTGGATGCTCCATTTCCTCCAACATGATCCTCGCATTAAGGCCATCAAAATGAACAACAGTTACTGGGTGGCCACCCTCCTGGATCCCCGGTACAAAACAAAACTCAACACTTTCCTTCCACCCACCCAAATAGAGAGTAAAATGCAGGAAATGGAGACCTTGCTGATTGATCAACTGGAGACATCTGTTGCGTCTGCTTCACGTTCCTCAAATGTCACGGTGGAACAACATCAGCAACGTGACAGCAGTAGAGTGCCAAGTAGCCGTAGCGGCAGCAATGGCAGCAGGCAAGGTGGCAGAAGCCTAATGGGTGACCTCTGGCAATCTTTATTTTCCACCTCACCAACGCATGCAATGCAGGGCACACATCCAACACACAGAGACCAGCTTAAGATCATGGTGCACGACTATCTGCGTCTCAACACCGATGTTTTTGCATGTGTTCCGGACCCAATAGACTTCTGGGTATCCAAAATGGACGAATGGCCCGAGCTCGCTCGCCACGCCATAGAGGTGTTGTCCTGCCCAGCAGTCAGCGTCATATCTGAGCGGACCTTCAGCACAGCTGGAGGAGTCATTACAGACAAACGCATCCGGCTTTCCACAGATAATGTGGATCGTTTGACTTTCATCAAGATGAATCAGGCATGGATCTCTGATGATGTTGTGGCCCCAATTGCCAAGGTCACCGATTAGTTGCCGGTCTACTTCACATTCCTCTTCAAACAGAAATGGTCCTCTTGAAAACTTTTTTTAAAATGATGATTTCTTACTGAATTTTTATTTCTTTTCCCAAACATTTCATTTTGCTGGTTTGCTTGAGGAACTGTAAAAGACACAAGTTTTCATGACAACACCGATTTCCCATTTACTCATTTTTATCTTTAAAATTTTCCTTTGTCAGTGTTTTTTAGTTTTCTGGGGGATACACATAATTTAGGGCCCTTTTGGGAACAGAAATTGTTTCTAAGGGCATTTCCCTCAAAATTTTTTTAATAGTGGCTGAGAAGTCAATTTAAATTTTGGGGGGCCAAATTGCTGTGAGAACAGCTAAATCAGGCCTTTTGGGAACAGAAGGGGGTTTCAAATGGCATTTCCCACACTTTTTTTAAATAGGGGCTGAGAATCATATTTATAATTTTTTGGGGGCTTTCTGTAGATCAGCAAATCAGGTCCTTTGGAACGAAATGGGCTTCTAAGGGCATTTCTCTATCACAATTTTAATAGGCTAAAGCTTTTTTTTAAAAATTTTTTGGGGGTCATTTTTGCGTAATTTAAACTAAAATCATGCCCCTTTGGAACGAAATTTGGGGGTTTCTAAGGGGCATTCCCTCACAATTTTTATTGTCTGAAAGTCATTTTAAAATTTTTTTGGTCATCGCTTTAAATGCAGAAATACACGGGTCCTTTTCTAAAAATGTTTTTTTCTAACGACATTTGTTCTTCACAATATCCAAGGGCTAAAGGGGGTCATGCTTTAAATTTTTTTGGGACATTTTACAGTGACTGCACAAACCTACAGGTCCTTTTAAAAAAAATGTGTTTCTAACAGAAAAATTGTTCTTCACAATTGTCAAAAGGGGGCTCATGGGTCATTTTTTGAATTTTTTGGGGGCATTTTTGCTGGTTATCCACTATACTACGGTCCTATTAAAAAAATGTTTTTTCTAATAGACATTTGTTTTTCACAATTGTAAAGGTGGCCCAAAAGGGGTGAGGCGTAAAACAGAATAGGTAGGACACGTTAATGGACACATATTGCAAAATGACTTGTTTTTAAGATCTTTACATACATCAAACCTGTATTAACAACCCATTTAATACAATTAAAAAAGAAAACAAGACATGGGGGATTCCATCCCATTTTAAAAAAGCTTTTCTAGAATTAAAACTACTAAAAAACTTTTATTACAAAAAAGCTTAAAAAAACCCCTCTGAATTGTACAAGCAGGACAGGAAAATTTACCAATTAGTTATTTAGAGGGCATGGAGTAGGAGCACGGGCAAGAACAAAGTACAGAACAATTTCCCTCCCCAAGTTATTAAAATGAGAAAAAAATGCCAAAAAAAAGGGGCCCTGGGTGGAACATAGCGTTACCACCATATTTCCAATGAAGCCAATTGGGGCCGCACCATACGGAGGGGGAAGCCTACCCAGGTCTTGACGTGTACTGAGGAAGGCTGGAGGTCCTTCCTCACACTTCCCCTTCCCACTCTCTTCAGCATGACTGTTTCGTTGCTGCCCTAAGGGCATTTTTTACCGTGTTTAAAGATGACGGACGCCACCTGGGGCCCCACCGCACCCACTGAACCCGTCCTGGCTGCTGAAACCCCTGTTAATAGATCAGACCTAGCCTGGCTCTCACTGCACCCACTGTAAGCTGGGAGCTGGACCTCCGGGTTTAAAAGATGGCTGACGGCAGCCTTTCTCTCCCTTAGGGGGGAAACAGGAGACTTCAAGTTTTTTTTAAAAAATCTGATTTTGAAAAAGGTGATTTTTGTGAGGTTTTAAATATGTCAAAAAGGGGGGCCAGGCTGGGGGAAAATTGCACAATTTGAGAATTAAAATTTTGGGGGTGGATCCACAAAGGGGTCCATCATTTACTCCAGGGGGGTCTTCCCAATAATGAAGAACATTTTGGGGGAAAAATGAAACCATTGAATTTATTGGCTGAATCATCTCGAAGCCAGGAGGCAAATGTCCCTTTTCAACTAAGAAAATTTTTTTGGGTTTTAGGTCAATTTTTATTTCTTATTGGGGGGGTTTTTCGGGGGAAATTTAAAACATCTACACTGTAAAAAAATACCTTTAAAGAACTGCAGGATGGGGTGAATGTATGTAATGATAATCACACTTGACAAAAAAGCAAAAAGAGTAATAAAGTATAAACTATAAAAAAAACTTGCCCTAAATAAATTCTGAAAACAAATGTCAGTTACCAAAAAATAGTCCTAAATTATAGTCACTGTTAAGACAAATAAAATACATAATGACAACATTGTGATCTGTGGGTCAAACATGAGTAGGGGTCATGATGCTGTGGCCCCAGGACAGTAAAGTCTATGGTCCAGTGAAAAACTAAAATGGTGGTTATAAACAGACTCCTTTTTCTGGCACTTTTTAAATGTGGGGTCTTCCATGCAGCCAGTGGTAGGGATTGGGCTCATGCAGATGGCCCAGTACAGGTATAGTTACTATTACCAGTGAAACTAAAGATGGTAGTTGAAAGACTCTATTTCCAGCAACATAATATTTAATCTGATGGTGGACAGAAAGTGATTAATGTCGATACTGCTGTACAGGGACAGACATAGTTAATGTTCATTTTCAACTAAAATGTGGTTCAAAGGACTCCTTAATTATATTGCCCGGCACTTTTAATCTGGGGGTCAGACAGGTTTTTAATGTCAAACTCTGTACCAGGAACAGGTATAGTCAATGTCCCAGTTTCAACTAAAATGGTGTTGAAAGACACCTTTCCCCAGCACTTTTTTAATCTGAGGGCCAGAGAGGGATTAATAGGACGATTACGCGGGTACGAGGACAGAATATTAGTTAATGTTCCAGTTCAAAAAATGTGTGGTTTTTCAAGAGACTCCTTTTCCTGTCACTTTTTAATTTGGGGGTCAAACAGGGGTTTATGGGGTCATTCTTGTGGTGCCCAGGACGAGGTTATAGCCATGTGTCCCGTTTCAACTAAAATGGTGGTTAAAAGACTCTATTTCCGTGCACTATTTTAAAAGTGTGTGGGGTCAATGCAGGTTCGGTGGCTTTCATGCTGTAGCCCAGACATTGTAAAGGTCCACAATGTCCAGTTCAACTAAAATGGAGGTTCAAAGACTCTCCTATTCCCGTCACATTTAATTTGTGGTCAGTACAAGATTTAATGGTCATACTGCGGTCCAGACAGGTATATTCAATGGTCCAGTTCAACAAAAAATGGGGTGGTTGAAAGACTCCTTTTCCCAGCCCTTTTTAATCTTGTGGCCAGACAGGTTTTAATGGTCATTAACTGCGGTAACATGATCGAATATAGTATTTAATGTCCAGTTCACCTAAAATGGTTGTTCAAAGACTCCAATAATCCCGGGCACATTAAATCGATATAGTGTGTGTGGGTCAAACCAGGGAATATAGGGGAACATGCAGTGGCCCAGGACAGGTATAGTCTATGTCCAGTACAACTAAAAATTGTGGTTTAAAACTCTTTTTCCGGGCACATTTTAAATGATGGTGGGTCATGCAGGTTTTTGGTGCACATGCTGTTGTCCCATGACAGGAATAGTCAATGTCCAGTACAACAAAATGGTTGTTCCAAGACTCCTTTTCCCGTCATTTTAAATTTGGGGTCATACAGGTTTAATGGTCTACTGTGCTCCAGGACATGGTATAGTCAATAGTCCCAGTTCAACTAAAAAGGTGGTTGTAAAGACACCTTTTCCTCACTTTTAAATCAGTGTTACAGGAGAGGTTTAATTGGTCATAACTGCGGTCAGGACAGATATGGTAATGTCATTTCAACTAAAATGGGTGGGTTCAAAGTACTCCTTTTATCCCCGGCACATTTTTATTTAAATGTGGGTGTCATGCAGTGTTTGGGGTCTTCATGCTGTGGCCAGGACAGGAATAGTTCCCCCAATGTCCAGTTCAACTAAATGGTGGTTCAAAAACTCCTTTCCCGAACACTTTTTAAATTTGGGGGGTCCAGACAGTTATAATGGTCATACTGCGGCCCAGTACAGGCAAAGTCAATGTCCAGTTCAATAAATTGTGGTTTCAAGACACCTTTACCCGACACTTTTTAATTGGTGGGTGTCAGACAGGTTTTACTGGTCATTAACTGCGTCAGGATAGGTGATATTCAATGTCCAAGATTCAAGTAAAATGTTGGTTCAAATCATACAGCCTTCTCACTTTTTAATTTGTGTGGTCATTGCAGGTTTTAAGGTTCATGCTGTGGGAGCAAGACAGGGATGTGATTGTTCTGAGAGTTTTTTTTTCTGTGGCTTTTTATAACCTAATTTTGTTGGCCTAAAGGAATGTTGCCACGTATCCATTTGACTGTTGTGGATGTTAATTCAGCTTCTCCAGCCCTGTTTGGGTGTAAGAATGGGAGTGTTGTTGTCACTCGCCCCATAGAACTTTAGATGGGTCATCGGCGATAATCTTTTATCGACTATCGGATATCTTATTGATAATTGCCGATATCGACTATCGACCCGATGACGATAGTCAACGTAATCGCTCATCACTATCCTTTAGGTCTTAAAATTAGGTACATACAACATCTGATGACCAACAACACACAACAAATCCCAATGTGTAATTATATGTTTAACAAAAACTAGGCCAAAATGCACAGGAATTAAGGGGGACATGTATAAAGATCGGCGCGTTGAGGCGCCTGTTTTCACGTTTTTTTCCGTGAAAACTGCACCTGATGTATGTTGGCGCCGAAGTGTACTCATACATGCGGGGCAAACATCGACGCCGGCCGACAGTGACAGACCACATTGAAATTGGTCTGCCTGTCGGAGCTTTAATGCGCCTCCTTTGCCGACCTGCATTCATAGCAAGCATCGGAGTTATCGAATGTGTGTGTTCCGCCCCAGAACGCCCACAGCAAGTCCCTTTATGTTAGGCGCATTAGAAATTGCCGAAACTTTTGCCTAATGCAAGTAACACATAGGGGAGGTGCGTCCGACAGCGGAGCCAGCTCCGAGTGTGCATTATATGCCAGAAAACCAGTGAAAACGCCGATCATACTGTTTTGCTAAGTTTTGTCAATACAGATTCTAGGTACAACTTTAAAGAAGGCCAATCAATCAGTCAGGGTACAACGCAATTTTATTTAACATAGGAATCAATTTTGGTGGAACAAATTATATCATATAAGTAAGAAAATAAACTGGTTTCAGAAAAATAGTGATGCATCACAATGGGGACAGTTTATGGCTAAATATGTATTTACACAGGTTAAATACTTACAAACTTCACCTCTAAGAGCTTATAAACTATCACCTTTTATATAACATCAACCATTGAGAAGCGAAATGCTAAAACCGGGAACTCCAGTGAGGGACTTTTCAATTCAACACCAGCGAGAGGAGTCCTCAGCACTGGTACCAACTTCTAATTTCACCAAAGCCTCTCTGGTTTGTTATAAGACATTTAAAAAAAAACAGGCAGACACAACCTACGTATTGTGTACACTTAGAATACAAAGTTCTTTTGTATTACCACATCTTGTATCAATGGAGGGGCCCAGCTCCCTTAGACTAAGAAATACGAGAAATACCGAACACTCGCCGAAAACCGAGGAGGCAGGCCCTCCCTCATAACGAAAAATAAGTGGAATTCTGTAGGCTTTTGAGAGCTAAAAACAGAGATATACAAGCCTGTGTGATTATTAACTTCTGATACGAACACTTGAATTATCATTAGTTTAATATACAAGAAATGGAAATATGACATCAAATTGTTCCATATTCACTATCACTGAAATCCTACCCTTGACAATTTGATATTATCGCATACACCTCGGGATTATCCTGGGGAAATAACAAAGAACATAAAGAAAACAGACAACTGCCACCATTTATCAGTCAAAATTTCTATAAACTCTTCGAACCACCATCAACATACTTTTTCCCACGTTGCTATAATACCATCAAATGCATCAACTTCGTTCTATATCATACATTTTGTGTAGACATGAGTTGGGGTCCATGGAGAGTTCTGTTACACTAAAGTTGCCTACTTCTAAGGACCTTTCAAACATATCGATAACATGTTTTCACTCTCATCCCTATATGCTCAGGGGACTAGTTCAACTGTTACCGCTTTCTGTTGCTATGTTGCAGGAAGACCACCATGCCATGAATATAGGGCTGAAAACCAAAAATATGTAAAAAGCCAAAAAAAAAATAGTTTCTGTAAGTTTTACATCAAAGCGATGGACAAAGTCCTCTCATTTATATTCTGTAGCATGTCTCTGTTCCTCCTCTAGGTCTTCTTAGAACTGAAAGTTAACAAAAGTCTTGATGCAGAGGATTAATGTGTCCTGAATACCCCCATCCCCTTGAACAAAATAACAAACAGAATCTTTCTCCATCTTTTGGCTTTGAAGATATGACAGTAAGGTAGTTTGCATGTAGCATGTGCTGGTGCAGACATTAGAGCCCGCTTTGTGTCAGGACTATGGCAGTCAGGGTAATAGCTGGTTGTGTCTTGGAGCATCACCTTGGCAGCTTTGTGCAGACATCCATCTCTGTAGCAGTTTCTGGATTGTTCTATGGCAACTTTGAAGACAACCAGTCTCTGGTAGCGAGTGCAGGGTTAAACTTTGGGCACATTTGGCAAAGCACCCAACTCCGTTGCTTCAGGCTCTTATTGAAAATCAGTGACATACTGAAGATGTAGACATTTCGAACAAAAAAACTTTTGAATCTTCTTTGCCTGGTAAACAACTAATGACTCCATTCAATGCAGATGAACGACATATAAAGTGAAGCGGTGTGTTGCGGGGACATGACACTCGTGGATTGGTGCACGTAGCAGCAACTCTATCACAGTTCCCCTTAAACCCCTTCACGACCTTGTGACGTATGCAAATGTCCGAGTGGTGGTTTGGGGGGTCACGCACTAGCGGACGTAAGCAAACTTCCTGAGGAGTCAGCGCGATGACTCTAAAGCAGAGTTCTCGCGATCTGTCGCTGGGATGTCAGCTGTATATTACATGCTGTACATCTGACCGCAGCGTCGCCCCGACCCGCGATCACTTCCCAGGTGGGGGGGGGTTGGCGGTTAACCCGCCCTTAATTATGCGACGAAACGGGTCGCAATAACCAAAGAGAGTACGTGAGAGGAGGAGAGCGCTCCTCCTGGGTCTCGTCCGGCGGCAAGTAACTGACGGATCCTCTGATCGTGCAGCCATGCCTTCTGGCAGACAGCACAGAGGGCATAGAATGCCTTCCGGTTGTCTTTGGTCATGGCCCGGCATCATGAATGACAGTTATCATAGGAACGCAGTCACAGCAACAAGCTTGCATTGATTGTCCTATTGAGAATGAGAGATTTAAACGATCTCTTCAATCAAATGCCCCAGATGGGGTAAAAAGTAAAAGAAAAAATTGGGAGAAAAAAAGTAAAAAAAAGTAAATAAAGTGAAAAACCATGGTAAAACACAAACAGAAAAATAAAATAAGAAGCAAGTACACCACCCTTTTTCCCCTATACATAACGGCCAATCGCCCCAAAAAGATCAAAAAATTAAATATAAATGTACCCCTATTTAGTTATCTGCCGTCGAGGGCGTAACGTACCTGCCCTATAAATCTGTCAATTAAATTTACCCCGTACAGTGAAACGCCGTAAAAAAAGAAAAAAACATCACGAGAATAAAGATTTTTGTTCATGGCCCGCAGCACATAAAAAGGAATAAAGTTGATCAAAAACCCCAAATAAACGCCAACTTTGTACCCAATTAAAACTGTCAGATCATCCGCAAAAAAAAAGTCCTAACACTAGCTCTGTATACGAAAAAAAAATAAAAAAACATATGGCTCACAGAAAACAGTCGATGGCATAAAATATTTCTTTTACATACAAAAACCACTTTTTTTTTTTTAACGTGCTTCCACATACAAAAACTATATAAATTGGGTATCGCCATTATCGTAATCTACCCACAGAGTAAAGAAACTTATTACGGAAACAGCACAGTAACTCTGAGTTAAAAATAAAAATAAACAAACACAACTAGGATTGTCAGAATTATTCTTTCACGTTCCTGCCATCCAAAAACCGGATTTAAAACCGTGATCAAAAAGTCTTATGTCCCCCCAAAAAAAAAATTGATACCACAAAAAAAATGTCCAACTCATCCCGCAAAAAATAAGCCAGTATACCGCTCCATTCACAGAAAAATAAAAAAAGTATGGCTCACAAGACTATGGCTATGCAAAAAATGTGATATCCCCTTGTTTGAAGAATAAAAGTGTTTTTAATTGTATAAAAGCAGTAAAAAAAAAAATACAAATTATGGTGTATTGCTGTAACCGTGTGTATCGACCTGCTGAGTAAAGCAAGGCATGTCAATATCTAACGCGAAGTGACCGCTATAGAAAAATAAAATATAAAAAAACGAATACCAGGGAATGCTGTTTTTTATGATCAAAACGCCTCACAAAAGACCTAAAAAAAGTGAACAAAGTAATTAGTATTCACCCATAATGGTACCAAAAGCATCAATTTACCCCCAAAAAACAAGGCCCTACCAGCCTGCACACAGCAAAATAAAAAAGTTATGACTGTCAGAAAAGGACTAACATAAAAACGACAATTTTCTATATTTTTTTACTTTTTATTTCTATTTCTAGTTTGTGTATAAGTAATAAACATGAAAAAGCAATATAAAATGTATACCATTTGTGCAATAGTACCGCCCCCCCTAGTAAAGTTACACATCAATTAACAACTTCACGGCGAACGCTGAGAAAATTAAAGCCCAAAAAAAATGATGGAACTTCGTAGTCCCCCCCGCGCCCATTTTTATAGGCCCAATGTCTAAAAAAAACGATGGACACCAGTGCGCCCAAAATGCCCAATACTAACCCCTAAATGAAATTCCCTAAGGGGTGTTTGAATCTAAAATGGTGGTGACTTACTGGAAGGTTTCACCTTGTTTCTGTGAACTGATGGGGTCTTTGGGCAAATGCGACATGGCCCACCAAAAGATCTGCGTTCCCAAAAGGCCAAATAGCGTTCCCTTCCGTTGAAACGCCCTGCCATGCGCACCAAACAGCAGTTATTACACCCATCTGTTTGGGTATGCCGCACTTGGTAAGGAAATTGTTTAACAAAGTTATTTGGGGTTCTTTTTATCAGGATACGCTTTAAACTATGAAACAGAAAATAAGGCTAACAATGCAGATTATATGAAAGAAATAGGTTTTTTAATTTTCGACAGCCTAATGATAACAAAAAATAAGTTGTGACTCACCATAGGCGACGATATACTCCAATAAACACCTGAATAATAAATCCTATAAGGGGTTGTAGTTTACCAAATGGGACTTTTTAGGGGAGAGATATATTAATTTTTAGCACATTAGATGCCTCCTTCAAACCTGAAAATGGCGCGCTAAATAAAATTGCAATATAAAATGAGACCGCCATAGTCCCAGAAGTTGCTCGCTCCATTCTGGTTCTTATGGGTGAGGCCAAATAATGCAATAGTGACCACCTATGGGATTAAATCTAAAAAACGCAGACCTGAGGAATTGATATAGTTGTATTTACCTGTCACCAATAACCTGTAGTCCAGCGAATTCATGGATAAATACAGAAAATTGCAGTCAAAAATAGTGAATTTTTTGAAATTTACAACCTCCACATTGCTTTAATTTTGTGAAATACCATAAGGGGTTAGAACAACTTCCTAAAACATGTAAATACTTTTAAGGGGTCTAGTTTCTTAGAATCTTCATTTATGGGGGTGATCGAACATACAGGCCTCAAAGCCACTTCAGTAACTGTGACTGGTCCCTAAAAAATGGTATAATGCTAATTTTCATGAAAATGTGAGAAATTACTACTAAATTTACTAAGCCCTCAAAAGATATATATAAATAGAGAAAGGACATTTAAAAATGAATTGCCAACCTGCAGTGGACAAATGGAATATGCTAGTAATAAAAACTTTTATGTGGTGAATAATTATCTGTCATGTACGCAGAAATTTTGAAACTTTCAAAATCACAGATTTTTCACATTTTTCATGAAATTTTGATATTTTTCACAAAAAAACAAGGCTTGTATGGATAAAATTTTCTTACTAACTTAAAGCACAATGTGTCACGAGAAAACATTCTCTGAATCACATGAATAGGTAAAAGTGTCAAAAAGTTATTCTCACATTAAGTGACATGTCAGATTTCAAAAATAGGGCTGGGTCAGGAAGGCCAAAACTGTCTGGGTCCTTAAGGGGTTAAGAGCAGTAGGTCAGGAGCAGTGTCCATCTTGTTTCTTCCTCTCTTGGATCCTCACCACCCTTCAATAAATGAAAGTCTCATAGCAAGAAGTATCACACTGGGTTTTGTCACTCCAACCCATAAAAAAAACCTCTGCTATATTGGCCTTTGCAGTTTCCCGACAAAACAAGAGAAAAGGGAAAAAAACAAAAACAAAACACATTTCTTCTTTCTATTCTACAATCAACCTTCTTGTCACCGAATAATATAACCACTTTGAAGATAACATCATTAGAAAACTTTATTATTAGCGTTTAAACTAATATCAGCACAAATACCACAACCTTTCCTCCTCATCCTGGATTGCACAGCAGCTCATAGGTGTTATAGACTGATATCACTAGATTATCTCTTATTTGTGTAATGCAAGATGTTTACATCAGTCATGATTTGTCTTCAGCATTTACCTTCTCATAACAGATCCCAATAATGTCATGAAAGTAAAAGGTCACCCCCCATCTGTATGGGCCGAACATACAACAGAATCAATCACTTTACTGTTTATAAACCAAAACATATGGAAACTTTTCTTGCCCTCTCCAAATATTCTTTCACGGGATATTAGAATAAAACCTTTAATACCTTCTATGTCAGAAATCCTCACTACATCACAGCATTTCTTTCTACATCATAAATCCTCATTACCTCGAGGCATCTTGTTTGACAATTAGCTAATCAATCAATTATTAATACTAGCCCTAGAGTATTTTTAAATCTTTACTCAGGCCTTTTTCTTATATAGAGACAGATTAACATGCAACAAAGAAAAAGACACAACTTATCATGCAATATAACATTGACTATGTAGTATTAAAAAATGTCAACAAGTTAGTCGCGATGCGCAATAGACATAACAATAAAACAAACAACATAGACACAAATCACATCACAGACATAGGGCCCATCACATCACAGACACGGAAAACACTGATGCTTTCCCTTTAATGCACACAAATTCTTTGTTAACCTTTTATGAACTGGAGCTCAGAACAACAATAAATATCCAATAAGGAATGCAGAGTTATGTTCAGTTTGGGAACATTTTGAACTAAAAATCTAATTTTGACCAAAAACAATTAGGGTAGCACTACTGAATAAACTCAGGATTAACTTTTATATGCCCTGGGGCTTAATTTCAACAAGTGATATCACTGATGTCTTTCATTAGATCTCCGATCACTAGAAATATTTTCTTCACTCCCGTAAGTAAACAGACAATTAATCACATCCCCAGACAGTTAACCATTCAAGGATCGGGGGAAAAAAAGCGTTAGCAACAGGGACAATAAAACAACATTATAACAAAAAAAAACTTTTTTAAACCTAAAATGTGCACAATGCAAAATATCAAAATGAGCTCAGTAAATACCACGTGAAATTATTTTGAAAAAAAAACAATTTAAGAGGATATCCTTTATATCTCACCTATAGGTCACTTTTAAACCAGACATGACATGCATTGTATATGCTTACAATGCACACACAAGTATATTTTGTATGGTACCATACATTGTCTACAAAATGTTACCTGTAAGGACAAAAACAGAGTTACAAACAAACAAACATTTTCCTTCAATAAAGACCAAATTGATCCTTTGTCTAAGCATTGGAATGCAGGGAGGGAGGGTGACTTAAAATAACACAGAGAATGCAGCGTCCAGAAGCTCTCCCCCTCTTTTCTTGGAAAGCAGCTGGAGTACTACAAGTCACAGTGAGGATAAAAATCTTTTTTTTCTTTTTAACCCAATTTAAAAGGACGTCTATTACAAAATCTTACTCTTATTGTCAGAAAATAGCCTGTAACATATAACAGCCATGCGTCATAACTTTAGGAACAAGCAGTTCAATTTTAAATCAAACATATCAGACATAGTCAGCTCAGATCATGCACAATATTCAGCCACCCAACATCTCCAGATATAAACATCCTTTCTATAGCTACATCTACCTGTAGGGTAATGAGCTGCAAACTGTTCTCATATATGAACAAAGACAAAAAATGTCTCCACACACAGGACTAAATGATCCTGGGTAGAGATGGGCGAATTGATTCTAACGAAGTGAAATTCGTTTAGAATTTCAGGAAAACTTCGGTTCGGAACGAAGTCGAACTTTGGGGAACTTCGGTGAACGAAAGTGTGCTTTTGATTGATAAAATGGCTGTGAGCACATGGCGCTTTCATGGGGCCAAAGCACTCTGGGAATTTAAAAAGGGCATAGCCTGCATGACATGTGCAGAGATGAAGCCAGTCCCGAGGGCAGGCGGGATTCTGTGACGTCACCGCACTATATAAGTCCGAGCGCGACGCCCGGGGGCTCACACCTCTCACGTAAATG
>JAODAL010026257.1:0-57101 GCA_025379985.1 Phyllomedusa bahiana
GCATTTTTCCCTTCTGGAAAAAAACCAGACCAAAAAAAGGGGGTTCAAAAGTCGTTTGGACAACCCCTTAAAAAATGGTGTGCCCCGAAAACCCATGGTGGGTCCCCGGGGGCACACCCCCCCTCTGCGGGTTTCCTGCGAGGGGCGAGGTCCTTGGGGGCTCCACTCTTTTCTGTAATAAACCGCACTCCTGTTTGTTTGGGGGGGGCCCGGGGCGCAAATTTATGCATTTTTAAATTTTAAAGAGTAAAGGCGCCGTTGATTTGCAATAGGGGCCTGATTCTATTTAACCCCGGGCCCTTTCCCCTGATTCCCTGCGAATAAATAGGCCCAAAAGGGGAACCCTTTTCCATTTTTTTGTCTATTTGGGCCCCCGGTTCACAGGGTTTTATTTGCCGAGGGAAATTGGCGCCGTTTTTCCGCCCCGGGATTTGCGCCAATACGGCCCCAACCGTCGGAGTCATTACGGTAACCCCCAGGGCCCAAGGAACAGGGGGTTTCCGTCGCTCCCCCCCCGCCCCGGCAAATCCCCCCGGGGGGGAAAAGTGACATGCACATTTTTTAACGGGCGGACGCCGGAAAAAATGCTTTGGGTCTAGGGGGCCCGGACGGCGCCCCCGAAACCGCCCGGCCCCGCCCCGTATTCACGGCGGATTTGTGCGTAAAACCCGGCCCCAAAAATTCCCCCATAAATAACCCGTGGAACCCGGCCTTACATTTTTGGGTTGTACCTTTTACCCTTATTTCCCCCCCCCTGCCCCCTCGCCCACGAACCTTTCCCGCCTGTCTGTCTTTCCCGATACGCCTTGCTTAAAATTTTTTGTCCCAAACCCCAAAAACCTGGGCACCCACCACAAAAAAAGTAACATGGGGGGTAGGGGACCTATTTGTGTTCCGCCCAGCAAGTCCATACCACTTTTGCAGGGGGGCTCTGGTAAATTTAACCCTAAAAACTTAGATTTCCCCCCGGGAAAGGGTCAAACCCCCCCCCTTTGGGGTTTTGGTCCAGAGGACCCAAATTTGGTCTCCCTTTTGGGTAGGGACCCCCCGTTACGGAAATTTTCCCCTTTTAAAATTTTAAAACCCATTCCCCCGCCAGTCCCAACCCTGCACCGAAAGTTTTTTGGGGGCCAAGTTTAAAAAACTTCAAACGGGCTTTTTGGTTTCTGGGCTTGAAATGAGGGAGGCTAAAACCCATCCCCGTTTTTTCCCAATTATCCCGAAACCCTCCCCTGAAGCAAGTGTTTCCCAAACGGCACTTTTTAGTCCCTGTACCCGCTGACAAGCTTGGGTTTGTAAGAAGCGGGGTCTTTTTTTTTAAAAATCGCAGGGAAAAACCAACAGAATTTTAATTCCTGATGGGGGAGACCATGTGGCATCCAAGAGGGGCGCCTCCCCAAACCCCCCCTTCCACACGAGGCAGGTTTATACTTAAGGCATAAGGGGGGCTAATAAATTGGGGGAATAAACCCAAGGAGGAGGTTACCCCCTGGACAGAACTCCCTTTCGGGTAAGGGCCCGGCAAAGGGGGAAAGAGTTATGGCACCAAAAACACAGCGGGCAGCGGAAGCCACAGTGAGCCATAGTTACTGACCCTCAGTCAAATTTTCTAAAACAGAAACTTTCTCAATTTATTTGAAAATCCCCGGGAACATGTTTCTCAAATTTCAAAAGCGGGGGCCAGGCTCAGATGGCCCAAAAGGGGAATACCAAAAAAAACCCCCGGTGGGCCCCTAGAGGGACCCGGATTTGTTTTTTAAATTTTGAAATAAAATTTCCTTTCAAAACGGGAAAGGGAAGGCATAAAAAAGGGGGAAAAAAAAGGAAAAGGGGTAGAAAAAAGGGGGAAAGTACAGTTATGTAAATTTCTTTTAGGGAGGACTCCTAAAAAAAAACGCTTTGGTGGGCCTATAAACAGCTAAATGGGGGGCCCCAAACTTCAACCCCCCTTGGACCCCCGAAGCCCCCCAAATTTTGAAATGGAGGGAAAGGCAGGTTTGAGCTTTGTGGGGAAAAAAATTTTGGGGTCCAAAAGCAATTGCAAAAGGGTTAATTAAAAAACATTTAGAAGTAATAATTGGGGTTTCCAAAGGGGGTCCCGGGAAACAAGTTAAGCACGGCCCTTCCCTTATTTTGTTTGGAGGCACAATTAAAGGTGGGGGAGAAACAAAAAATTTGGGCCCCCCCTAACGCCCCCACAAAAGGGGGGCGATCAAACAAACCAAGCCCGGTCATTGTCAAAAACGGGACTCAGGGGAAAAAAATTACTAATTCAAGATTTACAGTATAGGAGAAAAAACAATAACCAGGTAAATTTGAAAGGTTTTGTGGTTTTGGGGGGTACAGAAAAAGGCGAGAAAGAGGCCCCTATTTAAGGACTTTTTGCTCTACCTTTTTTTAAAAAAGCAAAAAAGGATTTGTGCTCAATTCTGCCAGTGCTAAAAATTTTTTTCCAGAAAGGGGAAAAACATAAATGTGACACAGAAGAAAAAAAGGGGTTTTCCCTGGGGCTTATTAAGAAGAAAAGGGTTTGCGACATCCAGGCAGGATTCTGAGGGATTTTACTTTACCCTTATGAAAAAAAAGACCCTTTCACAAAAATTTAAAGAAGGTAGGGACTTGGCAGCCAGCAGGGGCGGGAGGGAAATCCCAGCGGGTAAAAACCCAAGAGGGTCTAAAAAAAATAAACTCTGAGGGGGATATTTTTGATGGATTTTAAATGTTTTGCGGTTTGGAGGGCATTCAGCTTCCAGGGGTGGTTATTCTTCCCACAGTAAACCCTTGGAGGGCTTTTATTGATTAAATTGCTTATGTTTTTTGATGTCAAACCAATGGTATGTGGAAAAAGTTTTTTGTTTTTAAGTAATGAGGGGCCCAAAATTGGGGATAGGTATTAGGTACATTTTTTTCCGGGAAATAGGGAAGGGAAGAGGGGAAAGGCGAAACCCTGCATTTTTAAAATATACACACGTAAAATAGAAGTCAATGACAAAGGGGAGGAAGGGGTTAAGGTTTTTTTTTTTTTAAGTGTTTATCTTGCAATTTTCAAGTGTTATACAAAAAGAACATTGAACATCTCAGTCAGAAACCATCAAATACAGCCAAAAAACAGCATTACATTTGGGTGCCGGTTCCGGGAGTTCCCGTTTAAGCAAAAACCCAATTTTGTATAACCCTAAAGCAACCTAAATTTTGGAGAAACAAGGGAAAAAAGAATACCCCTGCCCCCCCCCCCCCCGCCCAATTTGTTTTATAAAAATCCCAAAAACCATTCGGACCCCAAAAGCACCCCACAAAAACCCCAAATCGGGGACAAAATTTAATTTAAAAAATCAGTCCCCAACCCCCCCGAGTCCGAACCCCCACAAACAGGCACTTAGAATCTAAGTTTAATGTGCCGCAACCCTTAACCCAAACCCCTAAAACTCTCTGAGGAGCCCCCTTTGGGTTCATAAGAAAGTTGTACATTGGAAAATCATGTTGAAAAAGTTGTTCCAATTTTCCAAGGGAGGGCATTTTTAGGGACTTCCCAAATTTTTGGAAAAAGCATTCCCACTTTGAAAAATTTAAAACCCCATATAGTTTTCCTTTTATTTTTAGTTTTTGGGTTTAGTTGTTTAAGGCCTAATTAACCCATTTGTTGGGGCCCCAAAAACTCCAGGGAAAACCCCGTTTTTCCAAAAAAAAAACGAGTTTAATTTGGGACCCAAAGCATTTTCCCCCTGACCATTTGGGGGAGTGAAATAAATCTGTTAAACCATTTAGCTTGTTTGATTCTTTTTGCTTATTAAAAGGGACCTCCCCGAAGAAGCCAAATTTATTTATGATAAGATTTAGCCCCGGGGTAAAAAATTTCCCCCTTTCTTTAAAAGGCCTTTTTCCGTGGGGGAAGGCTGATCCCCTAATATTTTGATAGGGAAATTGATACCTTCTTTGAAGAGTCCCCCCCTCCTAGCTAATTTGCTCCAACCCCCCACATCCCAAATGGATTTTCTGCCCCCCCCCCCTCCGAATGCTTAAAAAAAAGGCTTTACGACGGGGTTAAGGTTAGGGAAAGTGTTAGTTTAGGGTTTTAAAATTTAAAAAGGGAATTTTTTTTAAGGGGCTTGCTCATTTTTCCCAAAGGGTTCATTTTTGATACTGGGGTTTTTTACAAAAAGAAAAAATTGTAAGTTGCAATGTCAAGGGGTTTAGGGACCCCCTAAAAAAAAATGATTGGGGTGGAAAAAACCTAAAAAGGCCCAAAAAAGGATATAGTTTTGTTGCAAGAGACCACTTAGATGCCCCCGGACTTCCAAAACTCTCCAAAAAATTTAAACGGGGGGGGGAAGGTTTTGGGGTTTCCGGGATTTTAGGGGGGAAAAACGGGAACATTATTTTAATTCACAAGAACAAAGCGTGCAAAGAAATATCTAAGAAAAGGTGGAGAAGGGAGAATGGACAAGCTTGTTATGGATACCCCCCCCGGGAAAAACCCAGTCCCGGCCAGAAAGCCAATTTTGGATTTTTTTTGGGAAATTTTTTGAGCAATTGGGTGCACCCAAAAAATTTTAGTTAAAATAACCCTCGGGGATGAAAAATAATATAGAGTTTAAAGATACCTTGGCAACCCGGAGGGCAAAAATAAAGAAAATATATAATAAAACCGATGTTTGTCCCCTAAAATTTTTGCCCCTTATGGTCCCCACCCCGGAAAATTTTTCAAGGGAGGGAAAAACAAAATTTTTTAAAAGGTGGGAAAAAAAAAAGGGTTTTTAATGTTGAAGGGGTTTTCTTTCATCTTTGGGGGGAAAATTTATGAATGGAAAGAGTTTGAGGCTGTTAAAAATCTGGGGGAGGGACATGATTTTAAGATTTACCCCAAAAAAAGTTTTTTTTTTCAAGGTTGAATATTTTTGAAAGGAAAGAAGATCCCCAAGCATTTAGGGGGGATAAATTTAAAAAAATGGAGGGTCTGGGGTTTGGTTTTTAGAATTTTTAAAGGGGTTTTTTTCCCCAAACTCATTTCCCTACTCCCGGGATTTCCCGTCTTCACCTGTGGCTCAAAGGGGGGGGGTTTGTGAAACTGTTTTTAAAATTTCATATCATTTTAAACCCCCAGGATGAATCACCAAAGCCTTTATCTGGGCAATAAAGGGTTTTTTTATGGTGACTGGGAGTAACTACATTGTAGCCCAAAGGGAAAGTTTTTTCCTCCAGAACAAGGTCCCAGGTTTTAAATCCCTGCCCGGAAAAAAAACCTGTGGATTTGTTTTCCCCTTTCTCAATTTTCACAGAAATCATTGGAAGGGTTTTTTTTTTATTTATTTGCACTGTTTGATAATTTAAGGACGCAGGGACAGGGGGTAGAAGACAGCCATTTGGGGTTTTTTAACTATTAGCTGCCTGAGAGAAGAGGGGATGTCTGGCAGGACTGAGGAATAAATTTTTCACTAAAAGGGGCACTAAAAATAAAATTGGGGCGCATTTTTTTTAAAAAAATTAAAGGTGAAAATGTTTATTATTTAATTTCGCTTCCCCCCCACAATTTTACTTTTTGGAAAAAACCCCTTTTTTATTCAAAAGTTTTACAGGGCCCCAACATTGGCGCATCAGGTTTAAAAAATGGGGAAATGGAACTTTTGGATGGGGGAAAAAAAGGGCCCAAAATTCTTAGGGAATTGAACCCTAAAAACGGGGCCCCGGTTTGGGGAACCCAAAGGGGGACTTATTATTTGATTGGACACGATCAAATTTTTGGGTTGATTTAACCCTTTGGAAGGACAATTCTGAGCATTTGGTGGATTGCCCTAAAGGTGGCCTACATAGAGCTGGCCTTTTGCACTGATTCGGGGAATGAAAAGGCATTATAGATTATTGGTCCGAAGTAATAACTTATATTGGGAAAAAGTTGGGAAAAAGGGGGAAAATTTTGGGCTGGAACCTCAGAGTTTTTTATTTCATTATGTGGTTTAAACCCCCAAGGGTTTTGGGGAAAGGGGGAGGTTTGGGCCTAAGTCGAATAAAGGGCTGCCCCCCTTACCGTTTGGGGCTAAAAGGGATTATTTTGAGACATTGAAACAGATGTTTTTCTTAAAGAAACTAGATGCGGAAAGAAATAAAGACAAAACAACGGGAGGCTTCTTTGAAAAGTGGAAAGATTTTATTCGTATAAAATTTAAAAGACCCAAAAGGGGAGGGGGGTAAAGTGTAACCCAAAAGGTATTCACCTTTTAAATTTTTAAAAAAAAATTTTAAATGGAAACTTCGAGATTAGGGGTTGATTTCATGAGGGCCGAAGAGAGGAAAACAGGTTTTAGCAAAATCTTTTTTGGGGTTTTTGTGTTTTGGGCAATTTATTTAAAAATTTTAAAAACAAAAAAATGGAGAGAGAAATGAAAATTTTTTTTTTTTTTATTTTTCACAAATTTTTGTATTTCCCTTTGGATAAATTTTTTTTGTGATATTTTAGGTAAAGCTGTTTTTATAAAGAATAAGGGAAAATATTTCATGATGCAAAATGAAATGCATGTATGACGCTTTTTAAAAAAACAAAAAAAAACAGCACTATCTCCTTACCTTGTGACGCAAGAGGCTGGCAGGTCTCCAGATCCTCCATCATGACGTCCTGGTACAGATCCTCTATCTTGACAACCTTGTACAAATTCTCCACCATAACGTCCTTGTACAGATCCTCCATCATGACGTCCTTGTACAGATCCTTGTGTCCTTCTAAATACTCCCACTCCGCCATGGAGAAATAGACAGCGACATCCTGACACCTTATAGGAACCTGACACACAAAATTATATGGTCATCACCCAGACCCCTCCAGTGGTGTTACTGTATAACGTCCCAGCAGTCACCTCTCCAGTCAGCAGCTCAGTCATCTTGTTGGTGAGTTCTAGGATCTTCTGCTTATTGTCCCTCTCATGTATCAGTGACTGCAGGGGAGGCTCTATGATGGGGCCCCGGCTCCATCCTCCTGACACACAGGGACAGCTGCTGGGGGCCACACAGTCACCTGACGTCTTCTTCACTACTGTGTAATCCTGTGTATGGAGAGAAATCCCTGGATCAGTGACCGATCTCCAGAAATCTAGTGACTAGAACTAATATTATTCCTGCCCTGAGAGATGTCCAAGACACGTGTAGACTTCTGAGCTGTGACTTCCCCAAGATAACTTCCTCTGGCAGAGAGGCCCATAGTCTCACTGCTCTTACATTAAAGAATCCTCTTCTATGTTGGCTGCCCCTTGTTATAGTTACATTATAATATGTCCTCCTCCTTCTTTTTTCCAACACATTATACAAATTAGTTTCTAGAAGTGTTAAACTGAAGATATTCCACCATTTATATAGTCAGTGTTTTACCCCTTAACGACCTTGGACTTATGCATACATCCTGGGGATCGTGCGAACTCTAAAACAGAGTTCGCACGATCGCTGCAGTACGTCAGCTGTATATTAAAACTGACATCCCACAGCATCGGCCCCGACTGGAGATCACTCGGGGAGTGGGGATTGTGGGCAATTAAGCCCTTAGCTATCGTGATATAGAGATCACAAAAGCTAAGTGAGACGCAGAAAGAGTGAGCTGCTGTCTCCTACCAGACAGCCTAGAAGGTATACATTGCCTTCCGGGCTGTGACGTCACCATGTAGGCACGGCCGGGTATGGTGACTGACAGTTGTCATACAGACCAATACAGAGCAGTTCTTTAATTATTTATTGTATGAGTGATCTTCAGATGTGAAAAAGTAAAAAAAAAAAAAAAAAAAAGTGAAAAAACAGTAAAATACAAACAAAAAATAAAATAAAAACATGTACACCGCCCTTTTCCTTTTTTACAAGCGACAATAGCCCACAAAAAGATCAAAAATAAATAAAGTACACATATCTATCAAAAACTCATATAAACGCCAAAGTGGTGCCAATTTAAAATGTCAGTTCTCACAAAGAAAAAGCCTTTAAACAACTCTATTTGTGGAAAAATTAAAAATTTATGGATATCATAAGACAGCGATTCATAAATATTGTTTTAAAAGATAAAAAAACTTTTTTTTTTTTTTTTTTAAGCGCTTCAACATAAAAAAAAACCTATATAAACTGGGTATCGCCGTAATTGTCTCAACCTACAGAGTAAAACTAAATTGTCATGTATACTGCATGGTGAGCGCTGTAAAAAATGAAAATCACTACTAGAATTGCAGTATTTTCTTCACCCTCCCTTCCAAAACACAGATTTAAAAGCAATCCAAAAGACTCGTCCCCCAAAAGAATGGTACCAATAAAAACATCAAAATCATCCTGCAAAAAACAAACCCCTACAGAGCTCAGTAAACAGAAAAATAAAAAAGTTAATGCTCTCAGACTATGGCGAAACAGAAACAGGTTTTCCTGTTTGAATAAAAGTGTTTTTATTGTGTAAAAAAAACATAAAAAATATACAATTTGGGTATCGCTGTAATCGTATCGACCTGCTGAGTAAAAATAGCATGTCATTTATACCGCATGGTGACCGCTGAAAAAATAAAAAAAAACACTACCAGAATTGCTGTATTTTGTTCAAATCGCTTCACAAAAACCTTAGTAAAAAGTGATCTAAGCGTCATATTAACCCCATAATGATACCAATAAACACGCCAACTCATCTTGCAGAAAACAAGCCCTCCACAGCTCCATACACAGCAAAATGAAAAGTTATGGCTCTCAGACTATGACGACATAAAAGCGCAGTTTCTTCTAAACGCATTTCTATTGTGTAAAAGTAATACAATATAAAAAATTGTAATTGTACCACCCCACATGATTAAGTTATGCTGTCATTAATACCACATGCACCCAAAAAACAATGGCGGAAATGTGCTTTCTTCTACCATTTTCATGGCCCAATGCTAAAAAAAAACCCAAAACTATGGAACACCTGTGCGCCCAACATGCACAATACCCCCCTAGATGAGATCCAAGAGGGGTGTTGAATCCAAAATGGGCCATCATCTGGAAGGTTTCACCTGTTCTGGTACTTTAGGGGCTTTGCAAATGTGACATGGCACCCACCAAAATCTGCATTCAAAAAGCCACATCGTGCTCTCTCCCTTGTACGCCGTGCCATGCGCTCAAACAGCAGTTTACACCCACATATAGGGTATTGCTGAACTTGGAAGAAATTGCGTAAGAAACTTTGGAATGTTTTTTTCCCCAGGATTCCTTGTAAAAATGAAACATTTTAAGCTCAAATTGCAGATTGTTGGAAAAAATTTTTGGGATTTTCACAGTCTAACACAAAAACAATTTGTGAAATCTGTGGGGTCGATATACTCACTGCACCCCTGGATATATTCCTTGAGGGGTTTAGTTACCAATATGGGGTAATTTTAGGAATGTAAGGGGTAACTTAAAGCACAATATATCATGAGAAAACAATCACATGGATAAGTAAAATCACATGGATAAGTAAAAGTGTCAAAAAGTTATTCTCACATAAAATGACACGTCAGATTTCAAAAATAGGGCTCTGTCAGGAAGGCCAAAACTGACTGGGTCCTTAACTGGTTAATCCAGGAAATAGCGTAAGAGAGGTGGTTCAGCACTCCGTAGGTAAAAAACATTAACTTTATTGTCCCATACTAGAAAAAATAAAATCAAAGAACAAACATGGTAAAGCTATTGTCGCGTTTCGGGTCTACACTGCAGAAAGGACCCTTAGTCATAACACGTGCTATGACTAAGGGTCCTTTCTGCAATGCAGACCCGAAACGCGACAATAGCTTTACCATGTTTGTTCTTTGATTTTATTTTTTCTACTATAGGACAATAAAGTTAATGTTTTTTACCTACGAAGTGCTGAACCACCTCTCTTACGCTGTTTCCTGGATTTGCTGCACCTGTGGCCGGGTGATTGGTTCGTGCACAGAGGAATCCCTAGTCGTTTTTCCATGAGGAGGATATGGTGAGCTGTTTTTTCGTTCTTAACTGGTTAAACCATATCTATTTAACTGATGTCTATTTGTTGATGAAGTATACAGATGTGACCTTCGCTGTCCTCCCTCAGCAGAAAGTGGAAGATTGTAATCCGTTGCATAGAGCTCTACTGACCCCACATCTGGTAAAGTATAAAAGGGCCCAAAGATGAGCTACAAGGTCTTAAGCTTGCTACAAATCCTCTCCTCCCTCGGCATCACGGACCTGGCCCTCTCCTGGATCTCTTCATACCTCTCTGAACGGACATTCAGTGTCTCTCACTCCTGCAACACCTCCGCCTCCCACCCGCTCTCTGTTGGTGTCCCTCAGGGGTCTGTCCTGGGCCCACTCCTCTTCTCTATCTACACTCTTGGTCTGGGTCAGCTCATAGCCTCACATGGCTTTACCTACCACCTGTACGCGGACGACACCCAGCTTTATATCTCCGGTCCTGATATTAACTCCCTTCTCTCCCGGATCCCAAAATGCCTATCATCCATTTCCTCCTTCTTCTCCTCCTGTCACCTAAAACTAAATGTAGATAAAACAGAATTCATCATCTTTCCACCGTCCCACTCCATCCCTCCACCTGATCTCTCTATCACTGTTAATGGCTACACCCTCTCACCAGCTCCACAGGTCCGCTGCCTTGGGATAACCTTTGACTCCTCTTTATCCTTCAAACCGCACATCCAAGCCCTCACCTCTGCCTGCCGCCTCCACCTGAAAAATATTTCACGCATCCGCCCATTCCTCAACTCTGACACTACTAAAACGCTAGTCCACGCCCTCGTCATCTCCCGCCTTGACTACTGCAACATCCTTCTCAGTGGCCTCCCAGCTAGCACCCTCGCTCCCCTCCAATCCATCCTCAACTCTGCTGCCCGTCTGATTCACCTCTCTCCTCGCTACTCCTCTGCCTCTCCCCTCTGCCAATCCCTTCACTGGCTGCCCATTGCCCAACGAATTCAGTTCAAATTTCTAACCCTGACCTACAAGGCTCTCCATAACCATTCCCCTCCATACATCTCCGCTCTAATCTCCAGATACTCCCCCTCACGCAACCTCCGCTCCTCACAGGACCTTCTCCTCTGCTCCCCTCTCATCAGCTCCTCCCATAACCGTCTCCAAGACTTCACCCGTGCTTCACCCACACTCTGGAACTCCTTAACCCAAAACATCAGACTCTCCCCAACTTTCACCAGTTTCAAAAGCAACCTGAAAACCCATCTCTTCAGGATAGCCTACAACCCACACTAACCCCACCACCAGTACACCGGCCCACAAACATGTCCGCCCCACACCTTCTGTCTCTCCCCTCCTTCCTTGTAGATTGTAAGCCCTCACGGGCAGGGTCCTCTTTCCTCTCTGTATCAGTTACTAGTCATTTTTGTCAAAATTGTATTTGTTCAACATTTGTTATGTATGTAATTCCCCTTAAATGTACAGCGCCCTGGAATTAATGGCGCTCTAAAATAAATAATAATAATAATAATAAGCTTAAAACTTATAAGATACAAAGAGAATTGTATTGCCTGAGGGAATGAAAGAACAATATGGAAAGCTTTGTAAATGTGGTAGGAAAATTTACAGTGATTGACTGTAAAACTACCTGAGATAAACATATATCTAGCACTTCTTAACCTTTGTCTCAACCTAATAGATTGTAAGCTCTTGCGAGCAGGGCCCTCTCACCTTGTGTCTCATCTGTAAGTAGCTTTTTATTGTGCAATGTCTGTCTTTTGTCTGTACCTACACCCTCCAAATTGTAAAGTGCTGCAGAATATATTGGCGCTATATAAATAAAGATTATTATTATTATATCTAACCTAAGATTCCATAAAAAAAAAAAACAAAAAAAAACAATTCTACAAGCCAAAACAAATAATATCATTCCATTGGTCCTTGTCAGGCCCTCGCCTCCTTAGTGTAACTTGCAACTCACCATTCTTATTGCTCCTATAACATTACTATGGCTGCAGTAGTTCCAACGATACATAACTGACCATACTGGGGGCTGATCTGCAGGTTTTCTGCTCATCACTTCATCCCTTTGAAGTGCCTGAAGCTCTTACACAGGACACTGTATTCCTCATATTATGCATTTTCTCTTCTATCATTGACTTGTTAGAAAACACAACAAAAATCTATAAGTTTACCTCTCCGGTCACCAAGTGGATGATCTCCAAGGTGAGATCTAATATTCTTCTGCTGATCTCATTCCTGTCCGTGTCCATCCTTGGTCGGTTATTCAGGAGAAGGAACGCTGTGTATGAGAATAGGAGAAAACTGGATGAACTGGAAGGTTCTAGTCCTGCAAATGGATGGGCCCCAAATTATACAGTGGCCACATCACTTACGATATACAGAATCTCTGGGGTGCAGAGGAGAAGCAGTTTCTCAGCGCAATCACCAGATGGATACAGGGTATTCTTAACACATTATTTTATGGTAAATTCAGCAATCATGAAGATCAAATCTTAAAAAGTCTTCGGTCCACATGTATGAAAACTGTCTGGGTCTAAAACTCTCTGTTGCCCATAGCAACCAATCAGAGAGCCCCTTTTATTCCATATAGTACTCTGAAAAAAGGAAAGGGCTGCTCTGATTGGTTGCAATGGGCAACAAAGTGAATTTTAGACCTAGACAGTTTTCATACTTGTGGCCCTTCATGTTTATCTGAAATTCTGTTTTAAAATATATAAAATTAAATATACTATACACATGACCATAACTTACTCATAAACCAGTTCTCCAGCTTCTCCAACCTGACACTCACATAAAAATATAAATAATTGAGATTAATACCAAGAGTCATCTCTAAGTTTAAAAATAATTGTGTGCTTTGGATTCAAGTTAACGTTACATTTTACCTAAATATCATCAGCTTGATTAATCAGCTTGTACAGAATTTTTGCAGTATTTGTGGGAAAATCATCCAGCATACCCATAATACTCTGGACAAGAGATAAACAGCCAGAGAGTCCGACTGGCAAAAGGAAGTGTTTCATCCAACTTAGATGTGGGCAGGATGCCTACTGAACACCTGCAGCACCTGACATCAGGCTCCGTCCTGGTATATGTAAGTAGAGTGCCATTTTGGATTATATGTGTGCCAGAGAAGGACACACAAGTGTGTTAAATTTTTACTGCTATAAAGGCAGAAACAGAGACAAAGTTTCCCTTTGATTGTGGTGGTGGAACCTTTCCTCTGTCTGCTGTCCAGCACGGCAGCAGTTGATTCCGGCATCACTACTCCATCAGCTGCAGCTCATCATCTTGTCTGGTTGGGCTTTAAAATCCAGCTACTACCTCCAGTCAGCCTGAGTGTTGGTGTTACTTCTAGGGCCAGTTTTACCTACCTCTAGCCCTCCAGTGTTCCTGAGCTCCGGTGTTTAAGTGTTTCTGTAATCGTAGTCCTACATTTAATATCTGCCTGGTCTGACTTCTGATTTTGCCTCTGCCTGGTCTTCTAGTTTCTGTCCTGCTGGTTCCTGTTCATCTGTTGTCCTCATGTCCTCCCAAGTGTGCTTCCTGTTGTTCCATAAATCTTTTGTGTCTGATGACTCATTCCAAGTCTGCTGGTTCCTGTTGTTCCATGAGTCTCCTGTGCCCGCTGTGTGCCATCTGTCTGGTTCATTGTCCCTGAGACTGTGTTCCAGTCCACTGGTTCTGTACCCATTGTACCCACTGCCTGACATTCCTGTTCTCAACCCTAACTTCCTTGGCTGTGGCTGAACAGGCAACTGAACTCCATGGTCCCAAGGATCCACAAGAGACATTTCCTGGACTTTATGCAATCCTTACTATGTTTGTCATCTATATCTTTTTACAATAAAGTCCTTTGGAAACGTGACATATCACTTATTGCTATATTTACTATTTTGCCAATGGCAAACTTAAACTCTATCAGTTCTCTATCTGTTAAACACTAAAACGTAACTTTTATATATTTAACCTCTAACCTCTATACACACTATTTAAAAAACCTGATCTCTATCCTCATCATTTAACCCTTTTTGCTTCTGAAAAGGGAATAACTCCCTTTCTATCTATCAAGTCTGGTGAACCCACCTACTAACAGGGGAGCCTTATATCTATAGCAAAGTACTAGCTCAGTAAGGGATCCCAAGCCAATTACTTGGGCAGTCGTCCCTAATCTCATAGACACAGAACAAATAAGGCCCCCTTGTGACACCGTCTGCAGCAGGTGACACTTGTAGACAGAGGTGAAGATCACATTTTAAAACGTCATATCTGACCTCGCCGACATGTTTTCGCCAGCTAACCTGGCTTTATCAAGGCTTAGAGGTCCGATCACATGTGGTCTGAGCTCTCTTCCTTTTATATCATGTGAGGTACACCCCCTATTCAGGTGCTCACCAATTAGCCATCAGAGAATCCACATAAAGCCCACTCCCCCTTCCGCGCGCACACTCATAACATGTTCTGCTGAAGCTGCCACCATGCTCTTATGAGCCAACAACCTTCAGTCAAATTTGCCATCTCCATAACGGGCTTGCGCCCCATCTTACCGTATACGCACCGTGCCAATGCACTGCACAACAAACACCTCAGCCCTGACTGTGATGGGCATTCCGTCTCACTTCTCTCATATTATTGCAACTGCAAAAGGCTCACCTAGAATGAACTAAGCAGACTAGGTATCACATTACACAGCACATCTGCCATCTTTGTCAATTCCCATAAAGCCCCTTCTCTTCATATCTAATATGCATATTCATTGGGAATATAAACTCCACTGTACAATAAGACCACTGTCATATTAACTTCCCAAAAGCTCTTCTCCTATGTATGTAATGTGCATATTCATTCCAATAGAGCTGCAGGCCACATTAAATACATGTTCCACTGCATTGTATAGTAAAGTCTCAAGACTATATTCATAAACTACTTCTCTTTCACATGTAATATTCATACTCATTTTAATAATACTTGTATTTAAAATGAGTATGAATATTACATGTGAAAGAGAAGTAGTTTATGAATATAGTCTTGAGACAATACTATACAATGCAGTGGAACAGTTATTTAATGGGGCCTGCAGCTCTATTGGAATGAATATGCAATTACATACATAGGAGAAGAGCTTTATGGGGAAAATAATATGACAGTGGTCTATTGTACAGTGGAGTTTATAT
The DNA here is from genome assembly GCA_025379985.1 of Phyllomedusa bahiana. NCBI lineage: Eukaryota > Metazoa > Chordata > Amphibia > Anura > Hylidae > Phyllomedusa > Phyllomedusa bahiana. The sequence continues at coordinate 15,105 of JAODAL010026257.1, forward strand.
TCCCAATGAATATGCATATTAGATATTGAAGAGAAAGGGCTTATGGAATTGACAAAGATGGCAGTGTGCTGTGTAATGTGATACCTGGTCTGCTTAGTTCATTCTAGGTGAGGCACGCAGTTGCAATAATATGAGAGAAGTGAGATGGAAACCCATCACAGTCAGGGCTGAGGTGTTTGTTGTTACATTGCATTGGCACGGGCAGTACGGTAAGATGGGGCGCAAGCCCGTTATGGAGATGGCGAATTTGACTGAAGGTTGTTGGCTCATGAGAGCATTGGGGGCAGCCCTTTTCAGACATGTTACGAGTGTGTGCGCGCGGAAGGGGGTGTGGGTTTTATGTGGATTCTCTGATGGCTAATTGGTGAGCACCTGAACGGGGTGTTTACCTAACATGATATAAAAGGAAGTGAGCTCAGACCACATGTGATCGGACCTCTAAGCCTTGATAAAGCCAGGTTAGCTGGCGAAACATGTCGGGCAGGTCAGGCATGACGTTTTAAATTGTGATCTCTCACCTCTGTCTACAAGTGTCACCTGCTGCAGAGGGTGTCACAAGGGGGCCTTATTTGTTCTGTGTCTATGAGAATAGTGACGACTTGGGATCCCTTACTGAAGCTAGTACTTTGCTATAGATATAAGGCTCTCCTGTTAATAGGTGGGGTTCCACCAGACTTGATGATAGAAAGGGAGTTATTCCCTCTTTCAGAAGCAAAAAGGGTTAAATGATGAGGATAGAGATCAGGTTTTTTAAATAGTGTGTATAGAGGTTAAGAGTTAGATATAATAAAAGTTTACGTTTTAGTGTTTAATAGATAGAGAACTGATAGAGGTTAAGTTTGTCTATGGCAAAATAGTAAATATAGTGATCAAAAGTCACTCTTTGTTCTCTTGCGAGATTCCCAATTTTTTGGAGATTATATCACTTATTGTGCACATTTAGATGTAATCACCATCTCTGTAACATGGTGTTCGTCATCTCTTAGACTCGTCACAACAGGCAGATGATGAACCATCAAATATTGTCATTTTACTTATTCCCATCTCTAGTAATTTACTGGGCTTTTTGTTTCTTTCCCGTAAATAAGCAGCGAGACAGGGTTCCCCGGTTTGATATTTCATTCATTCTGATTATTTCCCTTCATATAGAGTCTTTGTCCTTGGTTGGATTTGAGCCCAGGACCCCAATGCTTTTGCAGAAGTACTAGTCAGTGACCACCATGTTTTACCTACACATGTATATAGTCAGCACCTTACCTATGTCTGCAGGTATCTGGTTGTTGTTCTACCTCTGTACATGGATTTCTTGGTTTTCTCACTATGTCACTGATGCACTTACGTACAGTATCCTTATTTTTAAACGTAGACCTTATGATGTCAATTTCATGGTAAAGAGTGCATTTCTATGCGCCGATCACATCATTAGATTATAGTCTGGGTGAAAACACCAATTTTGGTGCTGAGACTTGGGGCCACAATGATAATAATCTGCTTCATTTAAAGGCGTTGTCTCACTACAAGGATTACTTTTTATGTTAAAAATCTTGCAAAACACTTTGTAATACCTGTCCATTAACAGTGTCCTACCTATTCTTAGATCCTTAGGTTGCCATAGTTACAGACCTGTTCGATCCCTCCTGATAGATTGCCAGTGCTGGTCGCTATAGCTACAGACCTGGTGTCCTCTGTAGCTTGTCACTGCAGACCAGTAGAAGCCAGTAAACACCACCGATTTAAAAAATGAAACTGAAAACAGGACTGAGGCAAGATGAATCGATGTAGTGAGACAACCCTTTTAGGAGTATTGGTCTGATCAGCAGCTCCACATATTCCTTGCTTTCTTCTTTATACAGATACTTTCCAAGATGGCGGCCTGTGTGTGACCGGTGCGAGGAGGCGCAGTCGCCAGGTTCATACAGACATTTCTACCAGGTCAGCAGTTCTATATATAATCTCCTTCTCAGAAGCCCCTACACTATGGAGTGCCGGTATCTGACTGATTTCTCTAGAACATGGTGCTTTTGTGTTAGTGAGGTCAGGGCCATGACCTCCACTGGTTTTCCCTACCAATGTAATGTCTGGTTTGTCTGTGCTTATTCTCTCTATATTGTAAAGTGCTGCGGAATATGTTGGCGCTATATAAATAAAGATTATTATTATTATTATTACCAATAAAATCCCCTCTGCTGCCGGTGACCCCAACATCACTGAATGGATTTCTCCACGTTATTATCAGCACAATGTTCACCAGATGTGCAGCCATGTTCCCATGTAATCTGGAGGTACTTCTGATAGAGGACACTTGGCTGCACTTCACAAAAGGTTCTGCAGCATCTGCGGTTTCCAGTCTATCGCCAGCAGCCGGTTATAGAGGAACCGAGCAGATTGTGAGAAAAGATTCTGGAGAAGCTTTCTGCCCCGCACATATATCACCTCTTTCCGGTAATCTCATATCCTCATAAAGTTACATTGATGAGAAAGGGGTAAAAGTTACGTCTGCGGCAAGAACCATTCATAGATATTATTGTACAAGACAAGTAACAGAGGAAATGCTGAAAATCCTTGTAGATTGTAAGCCCTCGCGGGTAGGGTCCTCTCTCCCTCTGTCGTGCCAATTGTCATTATCCCTTATCACTGTTCTTGTTTGACTTATGTTATGTATGTAACCCCCTCGAATGTACAGCGCCCTGGAATCAATGGCGCTTTAAAATAAATAATAATAATAATAATAAAAAATGCCCCAAACCGCACAAACCTCCCATGTAAGTTACCTGACCACTGGAATCCTGGGAAATCTGCCGTCTGATAACAGCGAGCACAAGAGAACAGACACTGCACCTCTAGGGCCTGCTCCAGGACAAGAACTGATCAGTCACATGAGGGGACAAAAGAGGGTGAAGGACCTGTGATGATGTCACCACCATGTGGTCAGTCACATGAGGGGGCGGGTTCAGTAGTGAAGGACCTGTGATAATCATCATGTGACCTGATGTGACATCACAGGTCCTTCACCCACCACTATTGAGCTCCTCCCCTCATGTCACATGATCCTCATCACAGGTCCTTCACCTACCACTGCTGAGCCCCACCCTTAATATCACATGATCATCTTCACAGGTCCTTCATCCACCACTGCTGAGACCTGCCTCCTCATATCACATGACTATCATCACAGGTCCTTCGCCCCCCACCCTCCTCTCTTCACTCAGTTCATTGTTGTCTCTTCTGATTGTGAAGAAAGCAGCGGCCTCAGGAGAGAAGAAAGCGCCCAGGACACAAAGGCTGCATTTATGCGGCAAATACCGGTTGGGAAATATTTTTTGGGCACGCAGGGGGACCATCTGGTGGAAAATCTGTGCAGTGGGGACTGCTACGCGGATTTTCTATTAATGTCAATGTAAAAGGTAGACAGTCTGTTTACAGGCGGCTTTCAAATCCGAAAACTGTCTGTAAAACCGACTGAAAACCTGTGCCATGGGGACAAGCCCAAAGGCGTCTGAATGCAGCGAGATCTGAAAGGAGGGGCACGATATCTGGGAAACATTGAGGGCAAAGGAAGACCTGGATTTCCAGGTAAATGGGAATTTGTCAGGACAGAAAGTTTCAAGGTAACAGGAATCCCCCAGGCTCTGAAATGTAAACACAATACAATATCAGTAACACTCTACAAGGCACTAGAAACAGTCAAAAAGGACATAAACATTTTTTGGAACAGCATTTCTGCTACTAAGGAATATATGTAGCGTAGCGTAGGTTCCCACCTGAATTGGGGGTCACCTTGCCATGGTAGGTGGGCATTTACAGTTTTGATCAAAAATGTACCCTAAGAACTTTGGATTTTTTCATATATTCCTTAGCAGCAGAAATGCTGTTCAAAAACTTGGTCCTTTTTGACCATTTTTAGTGCTTAGACTGCTGCTGATATTGTATTGTGTCTGCATAGCTTTTGACTGCCACAACAGTGTGCACTCATACGTTTGTTCTTCAAAACAGATGTGCTGTCTAGATTTTGTTTTTTGACTGGCTCTGAAATGTCTGTTATAAGCAGGAGGCCCCTATCACCTCTGCCTGAACATCTCTCCTGCTGGAAACTGTCCCAGGATTTGGTGATGTCTCTGCCTGAGCCACAAGATCATTTCCTGGAGCCTCTTGGTTATGACATTAACACCTTTTAGAGCCGGGGATTGTTGGTGCCATAAACAGGTCACAGGAAGACAATGAGGCTGATGGGAATAGAAACAGGGAGTTGGAGAATTCCTGTTACCTGGAAATCTTGTGTCCTGACAAATCCCCATTTATCTAGAAATCCAGTTCTTTCTTTGACATCAATGTTCTCCCAATCAACCAAGTTCTGCATCTCCTGACAGATCTTGCTGCATCCAGACTCTTTTGTGTCCTGTGCGCTTCCTTCTCTCCCCTGCCGCTGATTCAACTTATAACCGAAATGTCAGTGGTTCATGCCTACCCAGAAGAGGCATTGCATTGAAAGGCATTCTATTGCATGTGGGTATGAAAGTCTGTTTCTGTAAAAATCCCACGGTCATGCCCTTTTTCCGGTCTCTGGGATGGGTTGTACCACAGTCAGGGTTCCCTGTTCCCTAGTTCCCTGTTTGGAGATTCGCCCATCCCCGCTCTTAACTGTGCCTGGTTGGCTCTCACATTTGGATTTTTCTTTCTGCAGTTCTCCTTCTGCATACTGTTCCCTTTGATTTACACTGCCAACGAGCCATATTGTTCTCCAGCCGAACACCCTGGCCATGGGCTTTTTATGGATTCTCTTCCCAGTAACCTTTGTCCAGTTATTAGTGCCCATCTCATATATGTCAGCCATTTTTGTATGGTTTTCTATTGATTACCAGTTACTGACCTCCTGCTATGTTCCTGACCCTGCCTAGTCTGCCACCTGTCCTGAACCTGACTTTGCCTAAACACAGCCTGCCCTTACCTTGTTGCTCATTCCCGGGCCATGTTCCAGCCTTACCCTCCTGTACCACGTTTTCTCTTCATTGGCTGTCACCACTTGTACCTACGTCAGGAGAAGCAACCTGGGTGTTCCCTGCAGCAAAGTCCGTCCAGCCTTGCAGTGGGCTCCGGTGAAGACCAGGGAGACCCTAAGATTCCGCTCACTGGTGTAGGTTACGCCAACCCTACACAGTGACCTGCAGATCCACTTTCAGTCTTCAGAGTCCATTGTGACACTGACCTTCCTTAGAGACTTAAACTTTGGAATAAATATATATATATATATATATATATATATATATTATATAATATATGGCCATATTAGCTACATTTATACATACTGGCCTATATGGATTTATTCCCATGATACAAGAAGCCCAGCCAGCCACCAAGTTAAGTTTAAGGAATTATTACCTAGAGATATAACGTTAGAGAAATGACAGAAGATTAAACAAGCCTTTCGTACCTTATCTTATGCTCTATACCATCCATTCATGAAGTACCACATTAGAACAGGGAGGGAGAAAACTTTTTATGGATTTACTGATGAATTAGCTGAAACATACTGAAGTAACGGACTTATTTTCTTTCAATTATTGCAAATGTATTCATAGCCTTGGAGTTATCTTATTAATAATATTATCCGTTAGCATTTAATATTAGTATTATGTATTGATTATTGCTTATGACTGTTTATGTATTGATTACTGATTTTATTGTACTTTGTTGTTTATCCTACTGCAGAATATGAATACTAAAAACTGTAAACCAAATAGTAACCACTCATACCCTGAATATAGTTCCTCTTGACCAGCCTTATGAAGAATAATATTTTGGAGACCTCCAACTTAAAAATGAATGATGTCTGATTCATTAAGCCTGGGAGTATCCCCTCTGCTGCCTCAAATTTCAAAAAGAGGGATGGTTAGTGAAATTATACAAAGAACCACTACAGTTTTCTAGTTAGTTAGTATGGTTAAAAAAGGCATATTTCCATCAATTTCAACCAAGGGTGGGGAAAATGTGGGTGATGGGAGGGAGGATAGGGAGTTTAAGCCTAATTTCCTCTACTGATGGAAGCTTTGAAACCCATAAGGCAAGAACCAATCGGCTCTAAGGAAGATTTCATTCCTGATCCCAGAGTTTCCATCAGACTGGATCTATAATTTTATATGGCTACATATGTATTAATACTCTTTAGTTTTAGGTAGTTATCTAAGCCTTTCTTGAGACTCGCAACTGTTCTTGCTGTGACCAGTTCCTCAGTCAGCTATTCCACAATTCTCACAGTAAAGAATGCTTTTCTCCTCTGGAGATTAAATACTTTTTTCTCCTTGTCTTTTGAGGTGGCTTTACATTGATGATGATACATATTATCCTGTTTGCTGGTAGTAGCAAAGACTGCAGACTGTGATGGTGTATTTTCCCAACAGCCCAAAAAAGGAATATAAAAGTTTTTTTTCAAATAGGGTTCATCTCTACACTGGTTGTTGCATGGTCTCTTTGCCATAAATTCTTCTTCTTTTTGTTGTTCCAAATTGGCATTGGCATCTTTTCCTTCTAAATTTACTCTCCCTTTTTTCCATTGTCTTCGTTTTCTTTCCATTTTCTTCTTGCTTCTTTTTTCTTTTCCTGCAGTAGGGCCAGACGCCCTGAAAATGATTCCTTCATTATTCTGAGCCTTCTGGGTGACTTTTCTCATCTCTATACATTTCCTACGTGTGGGTATGAAAGACTGTTTCTGTAAAAATCCTACAAAGACAGACTCTAATGGCATGCGCCATGGCCCCCACTACCAGTCCGTGGTCACAGCCTTTTTCTGGTCTCTGGGATGGGTCGCACTGCAGTCCAGTTCAGGAGCATCCAAGTGACGAATAGAGCAGCGGAAAACCTGAAGATCAGCCCCCAGTATGGTCAGTTATTTATAATGGGAACCAATGCAGTCATAGTAATGTTATAGGAGCAATCAGAATGGTGAGTAGCCTGTTATACCAAGGAGGAGAGGGCCCGCCAGGAACCAAGACCATCAAATGTCTCTGTGGGCTTCTCTATGTTGGCGAGATAACACAACGTGGAAGGGATCTAACATATATTGCGGTGATCTATACCTTCCAGTCCCTTTCCATTTCAATGAGAAAAATCATAATCCAGCTCAATTATGGTTCCAAATCATCGATCACGTCCCACCATTACGAAGATGAGGCAATAGGGTTACTCGTCTTAAAAGGCGAGAATACTATTGGATCCAAACACTGCAGACAGGGAATTGGATTTGTCATATGTATAATTGCGTATATTGTCTCATAGTGTCACTTTATTTACTTTAATATCTTCTTATTCTACAGACAAAATGACACGTGGTGGACTCCTCCAGATGGTAACATCGTCTCCCCTGCTACTCCCCCTCCTTCTCCCTCTTCTTCCTGTTTTTTCCTTATTTATTTCCTTCTTGCTTTGATACTATTTTCCCTTTTCCTCTTATACTCTCTTTAATTATCTCTTTTTTCTCCTTTAAACCTTTTTTCTCCTTTTATTCTCTCCAATATTTTCACCTTCTTTATTCCTACATCCCTTTGTCCTATTTCATACTTAAAGGGGTTTCTCGCTACAAAGATAATATATGTAACGATGGGGACAGTAAAAATAAGCACTTTTGCAATTGGTTTGTATTACCTAAATCAATTAGTATAGCAGATATTAGCTAATCTGTGTGTTCACCTAAAACTGAAGCCTGGAGTCAGGCCACACCCCCTTTTCTGTGATTGGCTGCCTGATATTTAGTTTTGCCCTTTTGTGACACATCCTCTGATTGGAACACGCTCCCTGTGCTGTGATTGGCTGCCTGCATTCTCTGTACTTATACCCCTCTGAGCTGTGTGAAACAGCTTTCTGTTTCTGTGTAAGGGTATGTTCACATGGTGTATGGGGGCGCATGTGGTACGCGCCGCAGCATGCCATGTGTTTTGGAAGGATGCACTGATCAGCGCACACTTCACAGGACAGGGGGGCCAGGCCCCCGACATGCCCCGTTCACTTCTATTATCAGCGGCGCGTAAGCACTGCAAAGAAGTGACCTGTCATTTCTCTCCCCCAGCATACAATACGATCATATTGTACACCGGGGAAGACGAGGCGTAATTTATAGTTCTCTCTGAGAGATATGAATTACCATAATTGCGATGTGCATTTTGCCTGTATTAAAGCACAAATACGCAGCAAAATGTGTGCCGCAGTTATGCCGTGTGAACATACTCTTATAAAGGCTGCCTGATCTCCTCTATGCACCTCTCACAGTGATAGCTCTGTTTGATGGATCTGAGAATTACTGAGTCTCTGTTAGATTCACTCTCTCCCATAAAACACAGCCTTATACAGTCTGTTCCCCATCTACTTCCTGCCTGATAACAGAGGGGGGAACAGAATACATTTCTCACATCCTCTCTCTCCCACTGCCCACACAGAATGATGATGTCACCAGTCTTCAGAAACAGCTATGTCTGCGAAAGCCTGTACTGAGAAAACCCCTTTAAGGGCTTGTCCCCATGGCAGGGGTTTTAACCCGGTTTTTCAGATGGTTTTTGGTTTTGAAAACCGTTTGTAAACCGGGTGACAACTTTTAAAATGGACCTTAACGGAAAACCCGTGCAGCGGATCCTGGTAGCCGTGATAAGGACGACGGCAGCAACAGTCCTGCAAGCTTCATGAGAGTTGAGCCTTCAGATTTGTACAACCTCAAGAGGTGAGCACGCCTTTATAGAGTTAACTTCTGTTTCCTAAATATTTTACACTATCGTGCGCCCCATCCTTTTTCTTTTTTTTACTTTTTATATATATATATATATATATATATATAATATATAATATATATATATATATATATATATATATATATAGAGTGAAACTCTGACAAAAGGCTTCTCTTTAATACTGGCTTCAGCCAGCTTTATTTTTCAACACTGTTTTACAGTACAGCGAACAAATACAAAACTATAAACCTAAGATCTCAACCGTCTAGACACTAAATACACATTCAAGACCCTGTCTATCAGGCAAACCTCAAATAGGTTTGCCTGTCCTAAAAGTGGGCGGCCCCCTATCATCTAGCCCCACAAAACAATAATTCACACTTATATCCAGTTATCTCTCAAGCCTCTGGGGGCCAGAGCCTCTCACCAAACTTTTCCCACTGCCCACTTTCCCGGTACAAACATGGGCCCCCCCCCCCCATTACCGGGGGGACTAGGGGTTTTTATAGGCCTCCAAGGACCTGCGAAAACCCTGTCCTGGAATGTGGGTACAGCCACCCACCCAACACTGCAGTTGTTTCCCCGGAAAAGCCAAACCCTTTTAAAGCTAGGTAACACCAAAATAGGTGCACCTCCCCAAAACTTTCCGGCTAATGACATAAAATAGGGTGGCTAAGAAACCCGGGGCCCTCGGTTTACGCATCTGTAAAAAAGGAGAAAAAAAAAAATTTTATAAAAAATATATTTAAAAAATATATATTTTATATTGTTTTTTTTTAAAGGGGCCCCCAGCTTTGGGGAAAGGGCCCGCGAGGGGTGTAAATCCCCCGCCAGTTCTGGGCTATGCCTGGAAAAGCAAGGGTAAAATGCCCCCCAAGGTAAGGAGCCCCCTTGGGGGAGTGAAAGGCCCTTGTTAAAAAGGGGGTTTTACAGTACAGACTGTCGAACCAAAACATTTTGTTGTCTGTTAGTAAAGGCTACCAGCCCCCCCCCCCCGGGCGGCCTTTCTTGGGGTAAGAAAGAGGCCCGGGGGGTTTCTTACTCCCCATGGGGCCCCCTACGGGTTCCCCCGGCGGTTTTATAAGGTCAGCAGGTAAGCTTTACTGGGCGGGGCACTCCCGCTACCCTTTTGGGGGGAAAATTCACACTGCCGGGAAACCAAATGTCCCGCTAAAAACCGTCACCCCAAAAGGGGCTAGTGAGGAACAAAACCTGGTTTTTATTTAAACGCTCAGAACAGCAGGAGTTTTTTTTATGTTTATTAAAGTTTTTCTGTGCAAAGTAATTTCCATATTTTTTTGTTCTGCTGGTGCAAAAAACCGGAACAAGGGAAAACCGTTTTTAACCAGATATCTGCCGGGCTCATGCCTTAAGAAAATTTTGAGTGTTTTCCCCGAGGGTGTGCAAGCTCCACAAACCTTTTTCTTTAAAAAGACAGGCACCAACTTTGGGCCCCGCATATGTCTTTGGGTTAAAAACACAACTGTACAAAAGCAAGACATCCTAAAAAGGACGAGCCCGGGGAAAAAAGTTGGGTTCAGGCAAATAAACCTCCAGCTGATTTGGGAGCCCAAATCAGCAAAAGGCCCACGAGGGAAAGTACGGAAACCCAGGCAAAACAAACGCCTGTTGAATTTAAATGCACCAGGCACCTGAAAGGCAAGGGAACAGGATAACCCGGCTTTTTCAGCAAAGCTTCAGGCCCCGACTGCAAGGCCATAGGCGTCACAGTGGCATCCACCTCCCCGCAAAACGGTGATTTCATGTCCTTCAAAGATGACCCCCGACGTTTATATTTTAAGCATAAACCCCAGAACCTTCGGAGATCGCCCAAGAGAGCGCTCCCATGGACCCCGGGGGTGACTTTCCCGGCCCCCTTTTCTAACCGGGAATTCCCCAAAAAAACCTACTTTGACCTGAGGGGGGGAGAAGCCCCCGGCAAACCCCCACTGAAAAAAGGGGGGATTTCTTAGCCCCCACGGGGGTTTTCTCTGGCGGTTTCCCCCCAAAGGTTCTACACCGGGAAATTCGATCCAGCAAAACCACCCCCGATCCCCAAAATTTTTGACCTCAAACCCTCCTCACCAGCAAATGGGGCAAATGGAGATTTTTTCCCCCTCCCTGTTTATCGAGAGGGTTGTTTTTTGATTGCTTTTTTACGTGCCAAACCGGGGAGGATCCACGCTGTGGGGGGGTACAACGGACCCCAAAATTTTGGGGGGAGCTCGTCTCCGTGGGAAAAGTTACAGCGCCAAATGAAATTTTCCCCTGGGTCCCGCATCCCTCACGCCATATGGGGTAAACTGTCCTGTCCCAAAAAGGGGAGAGTAGAGGTTTCCCCATGGAGGGGGTCAAGGTTGGCTGAAAAGGGAGTAGGTTTTCCCACCCAAAAACAGACCTTTTAAACCCCAACTCAGGGCCCCATTGCGTTTGGGAAAGGATGGGGCGGGACAAAGTCCCCTGCCCCATGTCCAACGAAGGGAAACCCCCCCGAACTGTTCGTTACCGGCATTCGCTTGGTTTTGCCCCGGGCCCTCCTATAAACCCCACAAAGCTGAACGGTTTGGGGAAACCGGCGGGGGGGTAAAGGGCAAAATCAACGGGACGCTCCATTTAAGCACTCATGGGGCCTTTCCCCGGGGGTTTGGGGACCCTGGTAAAAAGGGCCCAAACTGGGGACCCAGGCCAACTCCCGAAACCCGCCCCTATAGGGGGGCCCGTACCATGGGGGGAAATAGAGAAATACCCAAATGCCAGACCCCCACCCTAGAGACTCCCTGCGGTGGGCCCCACGGCAAAGTGGGGAGGGTTTGTTTGGGGGCCTACCCTTTCAAATGCGCCCAAAAATGTGACTTTCCCCCTTTTTTCTGGGGTTTTTGGGGAATAAAAGGGGGTGCAAGGGGAAAATGGTGTAACAGGGGGATGTGTCCGCAAAAAGGACCCGGAGAGCCCCATGGGTTTCCGGTTTTCCCGCCCCTGGCGGGGGGCCCCAGAGGAAAAACCCCTTTTGGCTCGATTTTCCCCCCTTTCCAATATCCAGAGGGAACTTTTGGGACGGGGCAACGGAGGGACCCAAAACCTTAAAAAAAACCTTTGGGGAAAACGCAAGATTATAGAGGGGAAAACCCCCGGGGCCCCGGGGGAGGAATGGTTTTTCCCCATTTTTGGGGGTTTAACAATAAATTTTTTATACCCGGTAAAAAAAGGGCCGCAACCGAGGTGGGGGAGCAATTGGGGGGTCCCCCCGGCCCATGCCGCCCCGGTTTTGGGGCTAAACCCACTCCCAATTTTCAGGGGGGGGAAAAATTAAGGGGGAGAAAACCCGGGGAGGGAAGCGCAACTCTACTGGCCAGGGATTTATAGGGCAATTGAATTTCTGCCAGTTTTTTGCCCCGAGTGCCAAATAAATTCCCCCTAGACCCCATTTTCGGAAACCCCCTAATCCCCCTCCAATAATAGAGGGGCCCCCCTTTTAGGGACGGCATGGACCCCGGAAGGGGTCCCCCGCCCGCGAAGGGGCAAAACCCGGGGTGACATGAGCAAATCTTTTTGGGCCTTGACTACGCCACCAGTATCCCAGGGGCCCTTCCCCTTAAAGGGAAAACCTCCTCAAAAGGGTTGCTAAGGAGTTGTTCCAAATGTTTTTCCCACACGGGTAAACCCCAAGGAGATAATACAACCAAAGGGGGAAACCCCCCATGTCGAAGGAAAACCCAAAAAACCCCGCCCCCCCTCAATATTACCCATCTCCTTTCCCCGTTTTTCATCCCCAGACCGGGTGGTCCCGGTGGAAAGGTTTAAAAAAACCCCCAAAGTCGAAAGCTTAAAAAAGGTGGTGGGGAAAAGGGTGGGAGAAAACTGGGAACCCCCCCTAAATACCCTATCTCATTTCTCTAAAAGGGAAGGGACCGCAAGTAAAGGGTTTTTTCCGACCCCGGTTCTTTCTCCCCGGGGAAATCCTGGCCTTTTCCAAGGGCAGGGAAAAACCCCCTATATGGGGGTGAAATTTTAAAAAATTCCGAAATCAGGATAGAATCGACAGTCCCCGCCCAAAAAGTGCGGAAAAAACCTTAAAAAAACGGGCCCCCCGAAACCCAGGGAAAAGGGGATATAACCTTTTCCCCAAGGGGCCAGATTTTTCCAGCCCGGCGATCGGGTGCTAGTAGGCCCCATGGGCGAAGGGAAATTTTTTGGGAAAGTGGCAGGGGGGCCCCCCATGGAAACAAAGAAACGGGGGCGTGAGGTCCCAAATTTTAAACTGTTCCAGCCCGGTAGAAGGAAAACCTTATAAAATATAAACATCAAAACCTTTAAATTTAAACCCTGGAAAGGGCCGTCAAAGCTTTTAAAGGCGGGAAAGAGCACAGAGGGCCCCCCAAAGGAGAGTTTTTTCCCCCCGTCCGTATTTTTCCGAGTCCCAAACAGAACCCCGCGCCCGGAAAAACCAAAAGGGGTTCCTACAAAAGAACCCCCAGGGCCCTTTTTAGATCTGCCAGGGCCCCCAAAAGAAGGTTTTTGAACAGAAAAACCCCAAACCCGGCCCCGAAGGTAACGTTTTTTAGGGGCCCTAAAGGGTCCCCGAAGCCCAAGGGCAAGGGAATTTCCGAGGAGGTTTAAAAAAAATGCTGGGCTTGGGGTCATAGAAAAATCCCAAGTGTGTGGTTAGCCCCATAAGGGTCATACCCAAAACCCGATTGGGGAGCTTACTTTCTGCAAGGTTTTCCCAAGCTTTTCAAAAATTTTATGGGCCCACCCGAGCCCCGGGTTTGATGAATTTGGGTTTAGAGGTTTGGGGCCCCGGGGAGGTTTCATTAGTAAAAATTTGACCTGACCCAAAAAGGGGTATTTGGGAGGTCCCCCTCAAAAAAGGGGGGCCAGGGAGAAAACGGCCCTTTTCCACCCCGATGGCCCCCTTTCACTACGGGGTTCTTCCCCTTTTGGGCCCACATGGGGGCCCCGGGCCCATTCCAGAGGGTGTGGAGTCATCCCCAAAAGCCCCCATAGAAAATATGCGCAGCATATTTGGATGACGTTTTGATTTTATTAAACACGGATTGGGAAATCCCACCCGACCAAGGCAAAGCTGTCTTAGATCATAAGGGCGTACTGCCTGCCAACCCAAAAAAGTGTCCTTTGGACTAGAGGAGCCCCCCAAAAAAGGGTTCCCACATTGGGAGGGGAATTCCCTCAAGCCCCAAATGACAAAAATGGGGGGCCCAAATTTGAAATTGGCCTCAAAACCCATCTCAAGAAGCAGTTCCCCGGGCCTTCTTAGGGGATCGCAGGGTACAAAAAGGGGGTTCGTGCCCAACTTTGCCTCCATAGCGGCCCCCCCTTACAGAACCCCACAAAGGGACAAAATCCACTTTGGGCCCAAAGGGGGCCCGGAGGCCCGGGAACAAGCCTTCCAAAGGCTAAAAGAGGTACCCCTCAAGGAAACCCCTGCTCCCCCCAAAAATTTTAAAAGAATTTTTTTGTTTAGGCAAACCTTTCTTGAGGTAGGCTTTGGGGCTGTCCTATCCAACTGGTTGAGGGAGAAAACACCCGGTTTGTTTAAACCCCGCAGAAGCTGTCACGGCGGAGAAAAACAACGCCATAGTGGGGGGAAAAGAATGGGCCTGGCCCTTTTTGGGCTAAACGAGTTTTGCTGGGGTTACTACTTTTATAAGGGAAAAACCCTTTAAATCAAACACAGGCCATTTCCCCCCTTTTAAATGGAAAGGCAAAAGAACAAAGGGAAGAACGCAAGGGAACCCCCGGGGGTTTTCCGGCTCTACAGGACTTTAAGTTTTCTTTTAAACAAACGCCCCCCGGGCACAAAAAAAGGGCCAAAAACTGAAAGGGGTTGTCGCCCGGTGCCAAATTTTTTTGGGGACAAAGTGCCCCCCGCCCCACAGGTCGAGGTGAGGGGGGGGGGGAAAATATTAAGCCCCGCAAACTGGGAAGGTCTACAAGGGAGTATATATCCCCGCCAGGTTTTTGGGGGTATGTCTGGAGAAGCAAAAAACATGCCACCAAGGAAAAAGCCTTGGTTTGGGGTGAAGGCCAATTTTTAAAAAGGTTCCGGGGAGTACAGACTGGGCGACATCAAATTTTTGTTTCTGTAGTATGGCACCACCACTCTTTTTTTGGCCTTTCATTGGGAGAAGCCTAGAGCAGGGTAAATGGGGTACTCCCCTGGGTCCACTCCGGGATTTTTTCCCCCTGTATATAAGGTCAGGGAGGGAAGCCCGACTGGGGGGGTTTGGGTGTGTCTCCGGGCTAAACCCTTTTGGGGTGGAAATTTAAAATTTCTGCTGGAAACCCCGTGTTCTGCGACAAACCCCCCACCCCCCAAAGGGGTAAAATGAGGGGGAAATTTCACCTGTTAAAAGTAACCTCCAGAGCAGGGGTTTTGTTTATGTTTAATTAAATTTTTCTTGCAAAGTAAGCCATAAAGTTTTTGTTCTGCCGGTGCAAAAAACACACGGGAAACAAAAACCGTTTTTCCCCATTAAACCGCCTCTGTCCCCATGCCTAAGGGCCTTTTTAAAGTGAACCCAAGCTTTTCCCCGCTCACAATATATAACAAAGAACTTGACGGAATATCAAAAATTCCTGGCTGAGCAAATCTAATTTTTCGGATGATTTATTGTCCAAAAATTTTTTATTTTTTTCAGAACTTTTACCTATTTTTTGTTCCGCAGCAAAAATTTTTTTTTTTTGGAAAAATTTTTTTTTGCCAAATTAACCCCTTACCAACCCTTTGACATATGCCCATAGGGGGTTTATAAATGGGAACAAAAGCTGTCAGGTAATTTGCTGCTAATTTCCCGCGCAGAATTGGGGGCCGACTTGGGCCCCCCACTGTTTGACCCCCTTTGGGCCGCCCCAAAAACTTCCCCCAAACTTTTAATTGCTCAAAATTGGGGGTTAGCCTCGTTTAAAAAGGCCTGGAAAAACCTCGGAAAAAAGGAAGTATTAAAACCACCACTTTGTACACCCCAAATGCATTGTCTAAACAATGCAATTTGGCTGTATAGACATTTTCGTCCCCTAGGGTAAAGCACCCTAGGGACTTTAATTTTACAGTTAAAAAAATGGAAAAAAAATATTTTAAAATGGTTTAAAAAAAATAAAATTTAAAATTTCCAAAAACCCCCCCTTTTGCCATTTACAAAAAAGAAAAAAGAAATAATGAAAAAGATCCCCCTAATTTTGGGGTCGTCGCATCCGTAAATTTCCCATTTATTAAAATTTTAAAAATCCCTTTTTTCCCAAACCCGAAAAACCGGGGAAGAAAAAAATTCCCAAAACCAAAAAATTTCTTTTATTTTTTGGGCATTTCACATCCCAAAAAAACTTTAGAAACAAAAAGTCCCCCCACTACCCCCCTAGGTGCAATACAAAAAGTTCGGGAAAAAAAGAGGGAAAGTTTGGAATTTTTAATTTTTGGGTCAAAACCCTAAAAGAAAAACATAATGTCAGATTGCTGCAGAATACAAGAACCATCATTTATACCCAAGAAAGAAATTTGGGGGAAAAAAAAAACCCCCAAAAAAAAACAAGGAAATTTTTTTCACAAATTTTTCTCCACTTACCCAATTTTTTTTAAAAATTTTCCAATTTAAAACTGTGGTTTTTGTGAATAACAATTAAAATCCATCTTGTCCTGCAAAATAAGCCCCTGATTTATTTTTGCTAGTAGAAAAATAAAAAAGTTTTTTGGGTCGGGAAAAATGGAGGGGGGGAAAAACAAAAAAAAACAAAAAAAAAATAGGCCGCCCAAACAGGAAGGGTTTAATACTTTTGTTTTTACCAAAACAAAAAGGGCCCAAAACCGGCCCCCTCTCCCCATTAAGGGAAAAAGGATTTGGGAGGTCCCGGGGCTTTGCCTAATCGGAACTTAAACATAAAAAAGAAGGCCTAGGGCCAGGGGATGGAAAACACCACCAAAAGACAAGCTGTTTGGGGGTTTTAAAGAGCCGGGTCTTTATGGCCTTTCCCGCTCCCCGGCCCTTTGTTTTAACCCCCGGCCCTGGGGGGTTCACCCTCCCCGGTGCAATCCAAAAAACCCCATACTGGAGAACAAACATCTTCTAAAATTCCCCCTTTTATTTCCCCTTTTTCATTTTTCCCCCCCTTTTTTAATCTTTGTTTCCCAAACTTTTTCCCCAACATTTGACCAATTGGGGGACCCTTAAAGGGATTGCTTCCAATTTAGGGGCCTCTACCCTAGTGCAGAAAATTAAAAATTTCACCACCAGAGCCTGATAGGTCAGGGGGCCCCCTCTTGGGGCCGCATGGGACCCGGGGAACCCGACCCCCCAAAAAAAGGCAGGGTCAGAAAAGGGGAACCGTCACCACCTGTGCATAACTCTCCTTCTGTTCCCATAAAAAGATCCATAATTCAGCTGAAAAAACCAAACACCCTCCCCTGGGTTCCGCGGGGGGGTTCCCCCCTCCAAACATTTTTTAATTGCCGCACAAATTTTTTTAAAATCTACATAATTTGACTGATGCTAAGGGTTTTTTTATGGGGGCTATAGCACTCTTAGGAGTCCCTGACGTAGGAAAGATGCTGAAATCTGTAGCACTAGGAGCTCTTGGTAGCTCTAATCAGTGATGGTCACTAGTGTGCTGCTCTAGTATCACGTGGAGTTAGAGCGCCCCCCGGCTGGGGTGTTAGGTAATAGCTCCCATGCCATTGTGTGCTGCTCTATGTACATGGGGAGTTAGAGTCGCCCCGCTGGGGTGTTTAGGTAATATCCCTCCTGCCATTGTGTGTGCTGTGCTTAGTATCATGTGAGAGTTAGAGTCGCCCCCCCGCTGGGGTGTTAGGTAATATCTCCTGCATTGTGTGTGCTGTGCTAGTATCATGTGGAGTTAGAGCGCCCCCGGCTGGGGTGTTAGGTAATATCTCCTGCACTGTGTGTGCTGTGCTAGTATCATGTGGAGTTAGAGCGCCCCCGGCTGGGGTGTTAGGTAATATCTCCTGCACTGTGTGCGTCTAGTATCATGTGCAGTTAGAGCGCCCCCCGGCGGGGGTGTTGGGTAAAATCTCCTGCACTGTGTGTGCTGTGCTAGTATCATGTGGAGTTAGAGCGCCCCCGGCTGGGTTTGTAATAATCGTCCTGCACTGAGTGTGTGCTGTGCTAGTATCTTGTGGAGTTAGAGCGCCCCCGGCTGGGGTGTTAGGTAATATCTCCTGCACTGTGTGTGCTGTGCTAGTATCATGTGGAGTTAGAGCGCCCCCGGCTGGGGTGTTAGGTAATATCTCCTGCACTGTGTGTGCTGTGCTAGTATCATGTGGAGTTAGAGCGCCCCCCGGCTGGGGTGTTAGGTAATATCTCCTGCACTGTGTGTGCTGTGCTAGTATCATGTGGAGTTAGAGCGCCCCCGGCTGGGGTGTTAGGTAATATCTCCTGCCCTGGTGTGTGCTGTCTAATATCATGTGGAGTTAGAGCGCCCCCGGCTGGGTGTTTAGGTATTACTCCTGCACTGTGTGTGCTGTGCTAGTATCATGTGGAGTTAGAGCGCCCCAGGCCGGACCGGTAATTTATGAATTTATTAGCCCTTTAGTTATTTCTGGAGCCCTGGAATCTCTGTTTCTAAGAGGGACACATTTACCACATATATCTAACATGGACTCTATCACCCGCCATGGACTGAATTAATGTGAACAGAATTTTTTTTAAAGGTGCAATATATTTATTATACATTGTAAGGAAATGAGCCCCTGACAGTAACTGATCCTGAAGCAGGAAGTGATGAGACTCGTAATAGGGTCTGTTTATATACGGTAAGAAAAGTGTGTCTATAATATTCCACATGACTATAAATTGTTCGTAAATTCCACTGACTACAAATTGTTCTATATATTTTCACGACTATAAATTGTTCTGCATTTTTTCCACTGACTACAGATTGTCTGTAATATTTCCTCTGACTTATAAATTGTTCTGTATAGTCCACCGCCTATAGAATTGTTCTTATAACTCCACCGACTATAAATTGTTCTGTATAGTTCCTCCGACTATAAATTGTTCTGTATTCTCCACCGACTACAAAATTGTTCTGTATATTCCACTGACTATAAATTTTCTGTATCTCCACTGACTACAAATTGTCTGGTATACTCCACTACTACAAATTGTTCTGTATATTCCATCTGACTATAAATTATTCTGTATATACCACCGACTACAAAATGTTCTGTATATGCCACTGACTACTAATGGTTATGTATACGTCCACCGACTATAAATTTGTTTCTGTAATATTCCACGACTATAAATTGTTCTGTATACTCCACCGACGACAAATTGTTCTGTATAGTCCACTGACTATAAATTGTTCTGTATAACTCCACCACTGACTAACAATTGTTCTGTCATACTCCACTGACCTAACAAATTTGTTTTCTGTGTATTCCACTGACTATAGTATTGTTCTGTATACCCACTGACTACAAATTGTTCTGTTACTCCACTGACTATACAAATTGTTCTGTAGACTTCCACCGACCTATAAATTGGTTCTGTTATATTCCACCGACTATAAATTGTTCTGTATACTCCACCGCTACAAATTTGTTCTGTATATTCCACTTACTATAAATTGTCCTGTATACTCCACTGACTACAAATTGTTTCTGTATACTCCACTGACTATAAATTGTTCTGTATACTCCCCACTGATTAAAATTGTTCTGTAGTATTCCACGATTATAAATTTTCCTATATTCCACGACTATAAATTGTTCCTGTAGTAATCCACTGACTAGAAAGCTGTTTCTGTAAATACTCCACTGATTACAGAAAGTTTTCCTACAGGTATCATAAATTCGGGTCAGAAGAGCACTAGTTCTGGTTATTGAGGGCGTGTAACAAGTTATCTCCAGTGTGACTTTTGAATGTGAGCCTGGAGTTTTCTACTTCAAAATGATGATAACAAGGGTCTGTCATTCAACCTTCTTACTCCTATCACATTACAATGGGTTCAACCAAAGGACGATATCAATTAGCACTCTGTTCTCCCCCTTATCACCTAACGCCCAGTCGAGGGGGAAAGCAAATTATCCTAATGAGTTATGGGACAACATTGCCCCTAAGACCTGATGGCACTCTGAAATCTGAACCGAGTTTCCATACTACAAAATATGGTTACAACAGAAAAAACCGGTTCCCCACGCGGGGTTCATCCTGTCATCTGAGCCCCAATTCCATGCTGTGTGCCCCAAAGAACAGAAATTCTTACATTGTAAGATGTTCTGTGTTTTCTGGGATTCCTTCTCATATGTTATGACTGGTAATTTCCTGTATGTCGGCACATTATTGACCTTCCTTTCTTGTACTTTATATAACTCTGGACCACTTGACTATAAAACATAAACTTTTATAAGTTTGGTCCTTGTCTGCTCTAAGAACTCTCAGACTTGATGATAGGGTTGACCCTCTGACTGCTGGAGAGCAGTGTCTGGTTTAGAGTGGTTTTAACCCGGTGAGCGGCGTTTTGTGGGTGACAGATTTATCCCCTCTGGATTTTAGGATGGTGGTAGCAGTGGTAATGTTTTTGGGTGTGTGATTGTATTGGGTGAGATCTATGTTTCAGGTTTGCCACCTGATGGAAGGGAGTGCTAGACGGAGTGGGCAGTGTGCCCAATGTCATTGCTGGTGAGTGTGTGGACAAATAGTGGAGGGGTGGGATATTTTTTTATTACTGTTATAGAGCATTAACACCCTTAAGGACCTTGAGTTTTTTTGTCTTGTTCTTTGTTTCCTCCTCGGGCGTTCCAGAGCATAGCTTTTTTATTTTTATCCACCTACATAGAGATATGAGGGCTTTTATTTTGCGGGACAAGATGTACTTTCTAATGGTTTTATTCACTGTACTATGTTTCGCCATTTTTGTGGGAGTTTTGTTTTTATGGCGTTCAATCTTCGGTATAAATGATGTGTTCTCTGTATTCTACAGGTTGATACGCATCCAGCAATACCAAACATGTAGGGTTTCCGTTATGTTTTGGTACTGTAAACAAAATCCAAACATTTTCTATTACTGAAATTTGTGCTGGGGCGCCACTTTGTGCGACCAATAACTTTTTTGCACCTACGGACGTGAGCGGCTTTTTTATGGCTGAAGGGCACTTTTTATTGCTACTAGTTTTGAATACATGGGACTTTTTTGATCATTTTTATTCCAATTTTTAAGTGACGTGAGATGACCCAAAAACGCAATTTTGGCATTAGGAATTTTTTTCTTCTCTGGTGTTCAGCGCACGGGATAAATGATGTTATATTTTTATAGATCGGATTCCTTCGGACGCAGCGAGACCAAATATGGGGAACTTTATTATTTTACTTTTTTTATTTGTAAAATGGGGAAAGGGGGGCGATCCAGGGAATATCATCTCTGATATCACGTGATAACAGCCCGGACATGCTGGGAGTTCTAGTTCTCTCCTATATAATCTCTGATATCACATGATAACAGACCGGACATGCTGGGAGTTGTAGTTCTCTCCTATATCATCTCTGATATTACGTGATAACAGCCCAGACATGCTGGGAGTTGTAGTCCTCTCCTATATAATCTCTGATATCACATGATAACAGTCCGGACATGCTGGGAGTTGTAGTCCTCTCCTATATCATCTCTGATATCACATGATAACAGTCCGGACATGCTGGAAGTTGTACTTCTCTCCTATATC
The DNA here is from genome assembly GCA_025379985.1 of Phyllomedusa bahiana. Lineage (NCBI taxonomy): Eukaryota > Metazoa > Chordata > Amphibia > Anura > Hylidae > Phyllomedusa > Phyllomedusa bahiana. The sequence goes on from JAODAL010026257.1 coordinate 36,507, forward strand.
AGCTCTGGTATCATGTGATAACAGCCGGACAAGCGGGGAGTTGTAGTTCTCTAATATATCATCTCTGGTATCACTTGATAACAGCCCGGACATGCTGGGAGTTGTAGCTCTCTCCTATATCATCTTCGGTATCACATGATAATAGCCAGGACATGTTGGGAGTTGTAGTTCTCTCCTATAACATCTCTGGTATCACATGATAACAGCCCGGACATGCTGGGAGTTGTAGTCCTCTCATCTTATATCATCTCTAGTATCACATGATAACAGCCCAGACATGCTGGGAGTTGTAGTCCTCTCATCTTATATCATCTCTGATATCACATGATAACAACACGGGCATGCTGGGAGTTGTACTTCCCTCCTCCTATATCATCTCTGATATCACATGATAGCCCGGACATGCTGGGAGTCGTAGTTTCCTTATCTTATATCATCTCTGGTATCACATGATAGCAGCAAAACATGCTAGGAGTTGTAGTTCCCTCCTACATCATCTCTGGTATCAGATAATAACAGCCCGGTCATGCTGGGAGCTGTAGTTCTCTCCTATATCATCTCTGGTATCACATGATAACAGTCTGGACATGCTGGGAGTTGTAGTCCTCTCCTATATAATCTCTGGTAACACATGATAACAGCCCGGACATGCTGAGAGTTGTAGTTCTCTCCTCCTATATCATCTCTGGTATCACATGATAACAGCCAGGGCATGCTGAGAGTTGTAGTCCTCTCCTCCTATATAATCTATGGTAACACATGGTAACAGCCCGGACATGCTTAGAGTTGTAGTTCTCTCGTCTTATTTCATCTCTTTTATCACATGATAACAGGGTGGATATGCAAAGAGTTGTAGTTCCTCCTATATCATCTCTGGTATCACATGATAACAGTCCGGACATGCTGGGAGTTATAGTTCTCTCCTCCTATATCATTTCTGGTATCATGTGATAACAGCCAGGACATGATGGGAGTTATAGTTCTCTCCTCCTACATGATCTCTAGTATCACATGATAACAGTCCAGACATGCTGGGAGTTGTAGTTCTCTCCTCCTATATAATCTCCAGTATCACATGATAACAGCCCGAACATGCTGGGAGTTGTAGTTCTCTCCTCCTATATCATCTCTGGTGTCACATGATAACAGTCCAGACATGCTGGGAGTTGTAGTTCTCTCCTCCTATATAATCTCCGGTATCACATGATAACAGCCCGAACATGCTGGGAGTTGTAGTTCTCTCCTCCTATATCATCTCTGGTGTCACATGATAAACAGCCGACATGCTGGAGTGTTGTAGTTTCTCTTTTATCATCTCTGTATCAATATAACACATATGCTGGAGTTGTAGTCTCTCACTTAATCATCTTGTATCAATGATAACAGCCCAGACATGCTGAGAGTTGTAGTTCTCTCCTCCTATATCATCTCTGGTGTCACATGATAACAGCCCGGGCGCCCTGGGAGTTGTAGTTCTCTCCTATATCATCTCTGGTATCACGTGATAACAGCCCGGACATGCTGGGAGTTGTAGTTTCTCCCATCTCATCCCTGGTATCACATGATAACAGCCCAGACATGCTGGGAGTTGTAGTTCTCTCGGCTTATATCATCTCTGGTATCACATGATAACAGCCCGGACATGATGGGAGTTGTAGTCCTCTCCTATATAATCTCCGGTATCACATGATAACAGACCGGACATGCTGGGTGTTGTAGTCCTCTCCTCCTATATAATCCCTGGTATCACATGATAACAGTCTGGACATGCTGGGAGTTGTAGTTCTCTCCTATATCATCTTTGGTATCACATGATAACAGCCCGGACATGCTCGGAGTTGTAGTTCTCTCGTCTTATATCATCTCTGGTATCACATGATAATAGTCCAGACATGCTGGAAGTTGTAGTTCTCTCCTCCTATATCATCTCTGGTATCACATGATAACAGACCGGACATGGTGAGAGTTTATTCATTTGCATCTCTGGTTAATGATACAGTCGACACGCTGAGAATTGTAGTTCTCTCCTCCTATATCCTCTCGGTATCAATGATAGTTCAGACATGCTGGAGTTGTAGTTTCCTATTCATTCTGTATCAATGATAACATCAGACAGCGAAATTAGTTCTCTGGGCCTATATCCCTCTGGTATCACGATATAGTCAGACATGCTCGAGTTTATTCTCTCCTATTTCATCTCTGTATCACATGATAACAGGCCGGACATGGTGAGAGTTGTAGTTCTCTCCTATTTCATCTCTGGTGTCACATGATAACAGCCCGACATGTGAGTTGTAGTTCTCCCTCCATTATCACATCTGGTATCACATGTACAGCCGGACATGCTGGAGTTGTAGTTCTCTCCAATAACATCTCTGGTATCACATGATAACAACAGACATGTGGAGTTGTGTTTCTCCTCTATTCATCTCTGGTATCACATGATAACAGCCCGGACATGCTGGGAGTTGTAGTTCTCTCCTATATCATCTCTGGTATCACATGATAACAGCCCGGACATGCTGGGAGTTGTAGTTCTCTCGTCTTATATCATCTCTTTTATCACATGATAACAGCCCAGACATGCTGGGAGTTGTAGTTCTTTCCTATTTCATCTCTGGTATCACATGATAACAGTCCAGACACGCTGAGAATTGTAGTTCTCTCCTCCTTTATCCTCTCTGGTATCACATGATAATAGTCCAGACATGCTGTGATTTGTCGTTCTCTCCTATTTCATCTCTGGTGTCACATGATAACAGCCCGGACATGCTGAGAGTTGTAGTTCTCTCCTCCTATATCATCTCTGGTGTCACATGATAACAGTCCAGACATGCTGGGAGTTGTAGTTCTCTCCTCCTATATCATCTCTGTTATCACACGCTAACAGCCCGGACATGCTGGGAGTTGTAGTTCTCTCATCTTATATCATCTCTAGTATCACATGATAACAGCCCAGACATGCTGGGAGTTGTAGTTCCTCCTATATCATCTCTGATATCACATGATAATAGCCCGGGCATGCTGGGAGTTGGAGTTCACTCCTATATAATCTCTGGTATCACATGATAACAGTCCGGACATGCTGGGAGCTGTAGTTCTCTCATCCTATATAATCTCTGATATCTCATGATAACAGTCCGGACATGCTGGGAGTTGTAGTTCTCCTATATAATCTTTGTTATCACCTGATAACAGTTGGACATGCTGGGAGTTGTAGTCCTCTCCTATATAATCTCCGGTATCACATGATACAACCGCATGATGGGAGTTGTAGTCCTCTCTCCTATATAATCTCTGGTATGCACATGATAACAGCCCGACATGCTGGAGTTGTACTTGTCCTATATCATCTCTGTATCACATGATACATCCAGTACATGGGATGTATTTCTCCCCTTATCATCTCGTTATCACGCTAACAGCCCGGACATGCTGGGAGTTGTAGTTCTCCTATATCATCTCTGGTATCACATGATAACAGTCCAGACACGCTGAGAATTGTAGTTCTCTCCTCCTTTATCCTCTCTGGTATCACATGATAATAGTCCAGACATGCTGGGATTTGTAGTTCTTTTCTATATCCTCTCTGGTATCACATGATAACAGTCGACAGTGGGAGTGTAGTCCTCCTATATTTTTTCTGTTACACATGAACAGCTCGACATGCGAGAGTTGTAGTTCTCTCTTCCTATACCATCTCTGGTATCACATGATAACAGTCTGGACATGCTGGGAGTTATAGTTCTCTCCTCCTATAACATCTCTGGTATCACATGATAACAGTCCGGACATGCTGGGAGTTGTAGTTCTCTCCTCCTATATAATCTCTGTTATCACATGATAACAGCCCGGACATACTGGCAGTTGTAGTCCTCTCCTGTATCATATGATAACAGCCCGGACATGCTGGGAGTTGTAGTCCTCTCCTCCTATATGCTCTCTGGTATCACATCATAACAGCCCGGACATGCTGAGAGTTGTAGTTCTCTCCTCCTGAGTCTGGGCAATAGAATACGCTGTCATGTGTCAGACACTGAGGCCATCAGCTTCTGGTATTTCTACGGTATCTATACATTTTGTAGAATCTCATGGAGGCTACGCGTCCGGTTTCTCTTTTGCAGGCATAGACATTCAGGCCGATGAGAGGGGGCGACCACCGTCAGAAGTTACTAAGTAGAGAAGCTCATGGAGGCGACGCGTCCGGTTTGACCTTTGCAGGCATAGAGAAGGTGTTCAGGCCGATGAGAGGGGCGACCACCGTCAGAAGTTACTAAGTAGAGAAGCTCATGGAGGCGACGCGTCCGGTTTGACCTTTGCAGGCATAGAGAAGGTTTTCAAGCCGATGACAGGGGGCGACCACTGTCAGAAGTTACTAAGTAGAGAAGCTCATGGAGGCGACGCGTCCGGTTTGACCTTTGCAGACATAGAGAAGGTGTTCAGGCCTATGAGAGGGGGCGAACACCGTCAGAAGTTACTAAGTAGAGAAGCTCATGGAGGCGACAGGTCCGGTTTCTCTTTGCAGCATAGAGAAGGTGTTCAGGCCGATGACAGGGGGCGACCACCGTCAGAAGTTACTAAGTAGAGTAGCTCATGGAGGCGACGCGTCCGGTTTGACCTTTGCAGACATAGAGAAGGTGTTCAGGCCGATGACAGGGGGCGAACACCGTCAGAAGTTACTAAGTAGAGAAGCTCATGGAGGCGACACCTCCGGTTTCTCTTTTGCAGACATAGAGAAGGTGTTCAGGCCGATGACAGGGGGCGACCACCGTCAGAAGTTACTTAAGAAGTAGAGAGCCTGAACGCGTCCGGTTTGACCTTTGCAGACATAGAAAGTGTTCAGCCGATGACAGGGGGCACCACCGTCAGAAGTTACTAAGTAGAGAAGCTCATGGAGGCGACGCGTCCGGTTTGACCTTTGCAGACATAGAGAAGGTGTTCAGGCCGATGACAGGGGCGACCACTGTCAAAAGTTACTAAGTAGAGAAGCTCATGGAGGTGATGCGTCCAGTTTCTCTTTTGCAGACATAGAGAAGGTGTTTAGGCCGATAAAAGGGGGCGACCACCGTAAGAAGGGACTAAGTGGAGAAGCTCATGGAGGCAACGCGTCCAATTTCTCTTTTGCAGACATAGAGAAGGTGTTCAGGCCGATGAGAGGGGGCGACCACTGTAAAAAGTTACTAAGTAGAGAAGCTCATGGAGTCCACATGTCCGGTTTCTCTTTTGCAGACATAGAGAAGGTGTTCAGGCCGATGAGAGGGGGCGACCACCGTCAGAAGTTACTAAGTAGAGAAGCTCATGGAGGCGACACCTCCGGTTTCTCTTTTGCAGACATAGAGAAGGTGTTCAGGCCGATGAGAGGGGGCGACCACCGTCAGAAGTTACTAAGTAGAGAAGCTCATGGAGGCGACGCATCCAGTTTGACCTTTACAGACATAGAGAAGGTGTTCAGGCTGATGAGAGGGGGTGACCACCTTCAGAAGTTACTAAGTAGAGAAGCTCATGGAGGCGAAGCGTCCGGTTTGACTTCTGCAGACATAGAGAAGGTGTTCAGGCCGATGAGAAGCGGCAACCACCGTCAGAAGTTACTAAATAGAGAAGCTCATGGAGGCGACGAGTCCGGTTTGACCTTTTCAGTCATAGAGAAGGTGTTCAGGCCGATGAGAGGGGGCGACCACCATCAGAAGTTACTAAGTAGAGAAGCTCATGGAGGCGACTCGTCCGGTTTCTCTTTTGCAGACATAGAGAAGGTGTTCAGGCCGATGAAAGGGGGCGACCACCGTCAGAAGTTACTAAGTAGAGAAGCTCATGGAGGCGACGCGTCCGGTTTGACCTTTGCAGACATAGAAAAGTGTTCAGGCCGATGACAGGGGGCGACCACCGTCAGAAGTTACTAAGTAGAGAAGCTCATGGAGGCAACGCGTCCAATTTCTCTTTTGCAGACATAGAGAAGGTGTTCAGGCCGATGAGAGGGGGCGACCACCGTCAGAAGTTACTAAGTAGAGAAGCTCATGGAGGCGACGCGTCCGGTTTGACCTTTGCAGACATAGAAAAGATGTTCATGCCGATGACAGGGGGCGACCACCGTCAGGAGTTACTAAGTAGAGAAGCTCATGGAAGCAACATGTCCGGTTTCTCTTTTGCAGACATAGAGAAGGTGTTCAGGCCGATGAGCGGGGGCAACCACCGTCAGGAGTTACTAAGTAGAGAAGCTCATGGAGGCGACGCGTCCGGTTTGACTTTTGCAGACATAGAGAAGGTGTTCAGGCCGATGACAGGAGGCGACCACCGTAAGAATTTACTAAGTAGAGAAGCTCATGGAGGCGACGCGTCCGGTTTGACCTTTGCAGACATAGAAAAGATGTTCATGCCGATGACAGGGGGCGACCACCGTCAGGAGTTACTAAGTAGAGAAGCTCATGGAAGCGACACGTCCGGTTTCTCTTTTGCAGACATAGAGAAGGTGTTAAGGCCGATGAGAGTGGGCGACCACCGTCAGAGGTTACTAAGTAGAGAATCTAATGGAGGCGATGCGTCCGGTTTGACCTTTGCAGACATAGGGAAGGTGTTCAGGCCGATGAGCGGGAGCAACCACCGTAAGAAGTTACTAAGTAGAGAAGCTCATGGAGGCGACGCGTCCGGTTTCTCTTGTGCAGGCATAGAGAAGGTGTTCAGGCCTATGAGAGGCGGCGACCACCGTCAGAGGTTACTAAGTAGAGAAGCTCATGGAGGCGACGGGTCCGGTTTGACCTTTGCAGGCATAGAGAAGGTGTTCAGGCCGATGAGCGGGGGCAACCACCGTAAGAAGTTACTAAGTAGAGAAGCTCATGGAGGCGACGCATCCGGTTTCTCTTGTGCAGGCATAGAGAAGGTGTTCAGACCGATGAGAGCGGGCGACCACCGTAAGAAGTTACTAAGCAGAGAAGCTCATGGAGGTGACGCATCCGGTTTGACCTTTGCAGGCATAGAGAAGGTGTTCAGGCCGATGAGAGGGGGTGACCACCATCAGAAGTTACTAAGTAGAGAAGCTCATGGAGGCGACACGCGTCCGGTTTGACCTTTTCAGGCATAGAGAAGGTGTTCAGGCCGATGAGAGGGGGTGACCACCGTAAGAAGTTACTAAGTAGAGAAGTTCATGGAGGCGACACGTCCGGTTTCTCTTTTGCAGGCACAGAGAAGGTGTTCAGGCCAATGAGAGGGGGCGACCACCGTCAGAAGTTACTTAGTTGAGAAGCTCATGGAGGTGACGCGTCCGGTTTGACCTTTGCAGGCATAGAGAAGGTGTTCAGGCCGATGAGAGGAGCGACCACCGTCAGAAGTTACTAAGTAGAGAAGCTAATGGAGGTGACGCGTCCGGTTTCTCTTTTGCAGGCACAGAAAAGGTGTTCAGGCCAATGAGAGGGGGCGACCACCGTCAGAAGTTACTACGTTGACAAGCTCATGGAGGTGACGCGTCCGGTTTGACCTTTGCAGGCATAGAGAAGGTGTTCAGGCCGATGCTAGGGGCGACCACCGTCAGAAGTTACTAAGTAGAGAAGCTAATGGAGGTGACGCGTCCGGTTTGACCTTTGCAGGCATAGAGAAGGTGTTCAGGCCGATGAGAGGGGACGACCACCGTCAGAAGTTACTAAGTAGAGAAGCTCATGGAGGCCATACGTCCGGTTTCTCTTTTTCAGGTACAGAGAAGGTGTTCAGGCTGATGAGAGAGGGCGACCACCGTCAGAAGTTAGTAAGTAGAGACACTTGGTGGATCTTAGCTACACGTGTCCCGGTCGGCTTGATTTCATGTATAAATACTGAAAGCCTTTGTGTTTTTTTAAATGTTGTTTTGAGTTTTTTTTTTGCTGTGATTATTTCTGTGGGGAGTTTAATCATTTTCTTTTGATCATGTGACCGGAGGTACAGCCACAGCCATTGTTTTGTAAGTCGTGCTATGACTAAGGACAGAACTCTGAAACGCATTAGCGCATGTTTTTTGCTTTGATGTCTACTTTTGTTACACAATTTCAATATGGGATAATAATAAGTTTGCTATTTTTATGGAACACCCGGATAAAAGCTGCAATTCTTCTGTCGTTTGTACTGAAGTCTGAGGAAGTAGGATTCTGTACGAAACGCGTAACTTCCGCCAATAAACACAATATTCTTACCTTTTTCTAGTAACATTGGAGTCTCTGTGCTATTTTGGAAACACATAGTTGTTGGCTTTTTAGTGGGTCAACTATCGGGATTTTACTCTTGATAACAGCTCAGACACCTCCCAAGTGTCCCTATATTGGAGGGACAGTCCCTATTTTTAACCCTTATCCCTCTTAGCTCTGGAAATGTCCCTCTTTTTCATTTGGGATTAAGTTTTACATCAATAGACTGCCTTGCTGTAAAATGTCTGATTGCTTCCTCTCTGTATATTATACTGTATAACAACTTAATATTTCATCATTAGATACAATCTGATCCTGAAAAGTTTGCAAGTTTGTGTTTGGGCGAGGTTAGAGGCGTGTCTTGGTGTAATGTCATGTGATTGGGCCAGGTTAGAGGCGTGTCTTGGTGTAATGTCATGTGATTGGGCGAGGTTAGAGGCGTATCTTGGTGTAATGCCATGTTATTGGGCGAGGTTAGAGGCGTGTCTTGTAATATCTGTTTCATTATACTGCCTTGTTGAATGGTTCATGTAGGTGTAGATTTCACCCCAGCTCTGTCTTCAGTAATTACCCTGTATTTATTTGTGTAGCCATTGATCCCAGATATTCCCCTGAAATCTGTTCTCTGCTCTGGCTCATTTGTAACTCCACCCATTTACGACACCTGGGTTCACTAATGATATCAATGAACTGCACATAGTACATTAAGTTAGAGAGCACACGGCAATTTTGACCATTTGCCATCTATAGAAGTGAGAGATTTGAAAGTGATAACATCTGCAGAAATATGACAGAAGGAGGCAAGGCTCATCGCTTTTTATGGGAGTAACTGGTCTTTTTTAAAATACACCTTATTCACTATGCTCACTATTGCTATCTTCCTCGCAGCCATCTGCCTACTTTCCAACAACCAGTCTCGCCCCCTGAGTATCTTATCCATATCAGCGCCTCTCTCCTCCCCTCACCCCTGTATACATCCCACACACTATTTTCCCTTTTCAACTACCCCAAGCCAACTCCTGCACAAACACAGCTCATACACATCACTGAACCATCTGCTGTCAATGTTCATTCTCCTGCTTCTCACTGCAGGCAGGGCTGGGATGATGGGTAGGCAAAGATAGGTGGACGCCTAGGGCGCCTGCCACTAGGGGGCGCAGTTAAATGTGTGAAACATGATTGTCAGCAGAGCAGGGCAGCAAGCAGCAGCCGGCTGAAGTTATGTGCTGCTTGTCTCTTCAAGTGCCGCCCCCTTCATCTTTTCTCTGGCATCAGAGAGAAGGCAGCGGCAGCAGAGGAAGATTCAAATTACTTCCTCCTCCGACTACACAGAAGCGGGACAGGCAGAAAGTGAAAGTAGGTTATTGAGTGCTGTGTCTGCTTTCCGGAGCCCTTTAGTGTCCTCGGCAATCTTCCTGTGTGCGGTGCAGAGAGCTGGCCTGATCATTCATTGTGAATTGGTGACAGCCTCTCCTGCACAGTGATAAGAAGGGAGATAGGAGAGGAGTCACCAGTTCACAAGGAGCCCCGCTACTCCCCCCCCCCCCCCCCAGCGTGGGCTCCACCCGCGCTGCTCTATTAGCTCTCTGTTGGCCTGAAAAAGCTGGAGAGCTCACACTGAGGCTGAGTAATGACCCCCCCCCCCCCCACTGCAACTAGTAATACATTCACTATGAACCCCTTCCCTATATACACTGGCTGTGTATCACATCATTTACCACATACTGTGTGTATATATATTGTGGGGGTTAGCATCAACACTCAGGTAGCAGCCCGGGCTTTGGCAGACAGAGACAGGGACACAGCATTAAAAGTCCAAGTCCAGGCTGTGCCTGGGTTTATTAGAAGGCAACAAAATAACACAGCCTTAACGTCAGGCAAAATATACAAAACAAAATCCTGCTCGGCTGAGCTCTAACTAAACCGTAATGGCCCTGACTACAGCAGAGACACACTCAGTGCCTCTTGTACAGAGACCTTTACATGCAGTAACAGGGCTGCTTACCATGTGGCTTGTAGCACTCCGCCATCAGCAGCCATGACAGGCCTGCAGACCCAGGCTTTATAGGCCTGAGCCCCGCCTCACCTGGGGCGTGGGAGTGGCCACCCACCCAGCTCTTTGACCACTCCAGGAAAAGCCGACCCAGACACAAGCGGATTGGAACCGCTTTATACTAAACATGTCAGCAGCATAGTGCTACTGACACACAGGACTGTCGGCTCTCCCTTCACCGAGTCCAGGCCACTCGGTGACACGCGTCTATCCATGCGCTCCCTATAGTAACGTATGAGAGCATTCTAGGGGAAACGTATCTTCCCTCAATAATGTCGCCTGTCACTGTCTTACATACCCTCCCCCTCTGTTCGAGCCTGTGGGGTCGGACACTTTTAGCCATCAAACAGTGGACTCTTGACAGTGCGTCAGCATTGCCTTGCAGTTTTCCAGCCCTATGTTCCACGGAAAAGCTATAATTCTGTAATGTCAAGAACCACCTTGTGACTCTTGCATTTTTCTCTTTTGCCTGGGACATCCAGGTTAGTGGCGAATGGTCCGTGATTAAAGGGGATGTCTCATGTCGAGAGTTAAGCCTACCTTTGTCCTGTTTTCATTCTCTGATTTTTGAAAACGAGGGCGGGCTTGCATTTTCTTCTAACCCTCTCCCCCTGGGTGACGTCATCACTGTCGTGCTCGCTCCCGCTGCTTGCAGTAATTCATTCTGCATAAGCAACGGGAGGCAGAGCTTCCATGATCAAGATAAACAATAGACAATAAATAGTTAGAAGTTTTGTCCTGATCATGAAGTTACCTCTAACTCCTGCCTGCATTCCTACCCAGTGATTTATTTGCATCCACGGAGAGTGGATGAAACAGTTGCGTCCAGCACTTATCTTCTGGGTCATAAAACACATCTTTCTACTGTGAGTAGAGCGATGTGTAACACTTCAACAACACCTGCCTGTTACTCTCCCCCTCCCCACATGTGTAAGGCAGTAATAAATCATTAGCAGAGACATTAGCAGCCCAGCGCTTCAGCAGTTAACTCGGGAGGGGAGGAGAGGAGTGACAGGCAGCCAGCTGAATGCCGTAACTCACTGCTCTGTGCGCTCTGTGCTGAGAGCAGGAAGACAGGACAGAGAAGAGAGGGAGTGCGCCTGGGTGAACGAGCGCGCTCCCGCCCCGACCTGTATGAAAAAAAACAGGAGCTGGCAGCCTATAAGAAAGAACAAGCAGGTCGGTGACCATAGGGACCTGAGCAGGCTCAGGTGCCCCTACAAGAAGAGATATCTGGATAACAGTGGGACAATGGTAATTGATCTATATTGGAAAGTTGATTGTTTTTTAAAGATCTTTAAACTGAAAACCAATCTTTGTAGCGAGACAACCCCTTTAACCTAAAGTGTCTTCCCAGTAGGTAATACTTGAGGGACTCAAGGGCCCACTTGATGGCCAAACACTCCCGCTCAACAATACTATAGTTACGCTCAGGCGGCGTGAGCTTTCTGCTTAGATATGTGACGGGGTGCTCTTCTCCATCTACCTCCTGGGAAAGTACTGCACCTAGCCCCACGTCAGATGCATCGGTCTGTACAATAAACTCCTCTTTAAAGTTAGGGGTGACTAGAACTGGTTGTTTACACAGGGACATTTTTAACGTTTGAAAGGCCCTTCCTGCCTCTTGGCTCCAGGTAACCATAACTGATTTACTGTGCCTTGTCAGGTCTGTGAGAGGAGCGGCTATGCTAGCGAAGTTCGGAATGAACCTCCGATAATACCCTACAATACCTAAAAAAGCCCTTACTTGCTTCTTTGTTGTAGGTTGTGGCCAGCCTTGTATAGCCTCTACTTTATTGATTTGCGGTTTTATGACACCTCTACCAATTACATACCCCAGGTACCGGGCTTCTTCCAGACCTAAAGCACACTTTTTAGGATTTGCTGTAAGCCCTGCTTCTCTAAGCGAATCAAGCACAGCCTGTACCTTAGATAGGTGGCTGTCCCAGTCCTCACTGAAGATAATTATGTCGTCGAGATACGCTGAGGCATAACGACGATGGGGCTTGAGAAGTATATCCATTAACCTTTGGAAGGTTGCTGGGGCCCCATGCAACCCAAATGGTAAGCAGACATACTGAAACAGACCATCTGGGGTGGCAAAAGCGGTCTTTTCTTTGGCCCTTTTGGTAAGGGGTACTTGCCAATAACCTTTAGTAAGGTCAAGAGTAGAGAAGTATCTGGCCTGACCTAACCTCTCAATTAACTCGTCCACTCTCGGCATTGGATACGCATCAAACTTCGAGACCTCATTTAGCTTCCTGAAGTCGTTACAGAAGCGTAATGAACCATCGGGCTTTGGTATCAGCACAATAGGGCTGGACCACTCACTTCTGGACTCCTCAATTACTCCGAGGTCCAACATTTTTTTGACCTCCTCTGATATGGCCCGTCTACGAGCTTCCGGAACCCGGTACGGTTTCAGATGAACCTTTACTCCCGGTTCGGTGACAATGTCATGCTCTATAACTTTTGTGCGCCCTGGTAACTCAGAGAACACATCCTTATTTCTCTGAACGAATTCGAGGGTCTCCTGTTTTTGGGACTTGGACAGGGACTCTGATATACGCACCTCTGAAACACTCTGGGGGGTACTTACAGCTGTCAGGGTCTCCCTATCTTTCCACGGTTTAATTAAATTTACATGATAAAGCTGTTCTGGTTTTCTTTTGCCCGGCTGATAGACTTTATTATTATTATTATTATTTATTTTAGAGCGCCATTAATTCCAGGGCGCTGTACATTTAAGGGGAATTACATACATAACAAATGTTGAACAAATACAATGGTGACACAAATGACTAGTAACTGAAACAGAGAGGAACGAGGACCCTGCCCGCGAGAGCTTACAATCTACAAGGAAGAAGGGGAGAGACAGAAGGTGTGGGGCAGACATGTTTGCGGGCAGGTATAGTGGTGGTGGGGTTAGTGTGGGTTGTAGGCTATCCTGAAGAGATGGGTTTTCAGGTTGCTTTTGAAACTGGTGAAGGTGGAGGAGAGTCTGATGTGTTGGGGCAGTGAGTTCCAGAGTGTGGGTGAAGCACGGGAGAAGTCTTGGAGACGGTTATGTGAGGAGCTGATAAGAGGAGAGCAGAGAAGAAGGTCCTGTGAGGAGCGGAGGTATCTGGAAATTAGGGCAGAGATGTATGGAGGGGAGAGGTTATGGAGAGCCTTGTAGGTCAGGGTTAGTAATTTGAACTGAATTCGTTGGGCAATGGGCAGCCAGTGAAGGGATTGGCAGAGGGGAGAGGCAGAGGAGTAGCGAGGAGAGAGGTGGATAAGACGGGCAGCAGAGTTGAGGATGGATTGGAGGGGAGCGAGGGTGCTAGCTGGGAGGCCACAGAGAAGGATGTTACAGTAGTCTAGGCGGGAGATGACGAGGGCATGGACTAGCGTTTTAGTAGTGTCAGAGTTGAGGAATGGGCGGATGCGTGAAATATTTTTCAGGTGGAGGCGGCAGGCAGAGGTGAGGGCTTGGATGTGCGGTTTGAAGGATAAAGAGGAGTCAAGGGTTATCCCAAGGCAGCGGACTTGTGGAGCTGGTGAGAGGGTGTGGCCATTAACAGTGATAGAGAGATCAGGGGGAGGGAGAGAGAGGGATGGTGGAAAGATGATGAATTCTTTTTTATCTACATTTAGTTTTAAGCGACGGGAGGAGAAGAAGGAGGAAATGGATGATAGGCAGTCTGGGATCCGGGAGAGAAGAGCGTTAATATCAGGACCGGAGATATAAAGCTGGGTGTCGTCAGCATACAGGTGGTAGTTAAAGCCATGTGAGGCTATGAGCTGACCCAGACCAAGAGTGTAGATAGAGAAGAGGAGTGGGCCCAGGACAGACCCCTGAGGGACACCAACAGAGAGCGGGTGGGAGGCGGAGGTGGTGCAGGAGTGAGAGACACTGAATGTCCGTTCAGAGAGGTATGAAGAGATCCAGGAGAGGGCCAGGTCCGTGATGCCGAGGGAGGAGAGGATTTGTAGCAGGATGGAGTGGTCGACCGTGTCAAAGGCAGAGGACAAGTCTAAGAGGAGAAGGACAGAGTAGTGGCGTGAATCTCTAGCAGTTACTAGGTCATTGGTGACTTTGATTAGGGCAGTTTCGGTGGAGTGGTTGGGTCTGAAGCCTGATTGGAGTGGGTCAAGGAGAGAGTTGGAGGAGAGGTGGGAGGAAAGTTGAAGATAGACGTGCTCTTCCAGGAGTTTGGATGCAAAAGGAAGCAGTGAGATGGGGCGATAGTTGGACAGTGAGGAGGGGTCGAGAGATGGTTTCTTAAGGATGGGGGGATGCCCGCATGTTTAAATGAGGAAGGGAAGTGCCAGAGGTTAATGATAGATTGAAAAGGTGGGTGAGGGCTGGGAAGATAACAGTGCTGAGGCCTGGGATGAGGTAGGATGGCAGTGGGTCAAGGTTACATGTAGTGAGGTTGGATTTGGACACTAGAGAGGAAAGGTTATCGTGACTAGGAAAGGTTATCGTGACTAGGAAAGGTTATCGTGACTTTATAATTTACCTCCCCGACCTTTTCCATTATCTCATAAGGTCCCTGCCACTTAGCTAGAAATTTACTTTCCAAGGTGGGCACTAATACGAGAACCCGATCACCCGGGTTGAAGGTCCTCACCTTGGCAGACCTGTTATACACCGGCTTTGGGCTTCCTGGGCCTGCTGTAAAAGCTCCCTAACGATGGCATGACTGCAGCGATACGGTCCTGCAAAAGGGGAAAAATGTGCTCAATAACACTCTTGTAAGGTTGGGGAACTCGTGCTCCCAGGTTCTTTAGCTATATCTAGAAGCCCCTTGGATGTCTACCATATACTAGCTCAAACGGGGGGGAAACCCTGTGGACACTGTGGAACTTCCCGGACTGAGAACATGAGGTACGGCAGAAGACAATCCCAGTCCTTCCCATCTTACTAACCACCTTCTTTAACATATTTTTTTTTTTTTTTTTTAGGGTCTTATTAAACCGTTCAACCAGGCCGTCTGTTTGTGGGTGATATACCGATGGGGTGCAGATGTTTGATGTTTAATAACTTGCACAATTCTTTCATAACTCTGGACATGAAAGGGGTTTCCCTGGTCATTTCAGGATCTCTTTGGGTTTATGCCAGTCCGGGAGAACAGTAGAACAATTCCCTGGAATACTTTTAGATGAAGTATTCCGTAAGGGCACAGCCTCTGGGTACCGGGTGGCGTAATCCAGCACCACCAATATGAAACTGATGGCCCCTTGCAAAACTTCACCAGTGGGCCCACTAGATCCATCGCTACCTTTCAAAGGGTACTTCTATGATGGGCAAGGGCACCAGAGGGCTCCGAAAATGGGGCATCGGAGATGTTAACGGGCACTCAGGGCAGACTCACAGTACGCTTTACTCAGTGTACCCCCCTGGCCAAAAAAAACCTCTGCAGAATGCGCTCTTTGGTCTTTTCCATACCTAAATGGCCTCCTAACACGTGCTTATGAGAGAGATTAACACCATTCTCCGGTATGGCTGGGGTACCACTATTGTTCCACAACCTCCCCCCAAAACTTTGTAAAACCTGGTAAAAACAGCTCATGGTTGACTGCCATATGGGGGAACATGTATCGGCCCCTGGGTATTGAGGAAACCCCATTTAGGGCTCACATTTTCCCTGGCCTTTACCAAGGTGGGATCTCTGAGTTGAGCAGTCCCGAAATATCCCTTGAGACCTCTAGGTCCGGCAAAGTAGACCCTTCCTCTTGTTCCTCCGTTTCACCAGCCAGAACAGCTAGGGGAAAATTATCGCCATTCTCCGTGGTAAACCCCTACGGCTGGAACCATGAATCAGGGTCAAATGGCTCCGGGTAACATGGTATACCTCAACACCCATTATTAATATTTACCGTGGCGGTGACATGTTTCTGCCAAAGTCCAAGAATAGGGGAAGTCCTCCCTAGGATCACCGTGTGTAAGAGGAACGACCCCCACCCACCTCATGTGAGGCAATACCACAAGGAGTCTCGAGCTTGATAGGCAGTTGGGTATGCCTTGGTGTCCCCATGTACACACAAGACCCCTACCACGCGTCCATTTGAGTGATGTAGGGTCAATCAGACTGGGGTGCACCAGTGTGACCAGACTCCCTGAGTCCAGGAGAGCCATTACCGGATAGTCATTCACCTTTAGATGACACAGCTGCCGATCGGGTCTCTGACTCTCAGTCTCTGCAAGCACACAGGCCGGCAAAAAAACGACCTCCGCCTAGCTGTGTCGCACTCCATCGGCTCAACTGTAAGGGGGACAGTTTGCGGAAACCCTGCCAGGTCCATGACACTGCCAGCACAGTATGCGGCCCCGGTCCCCTTGAGCCTTTTCCCCGGACCCGGGCTGTCCATTTGGGTCCTTTCCTCCCCAAAGGAGTCCCCCCTCGGGACTGCCACCCTTTGGACACTTTTCACCCCCTTATATAGGGACAGTCTTACCAGTTTGTTCCGGACAAGGCACTGTCCCTGGGCTTGGACGTCCCAGGGAGGCTGCTTGAAGAAAAGTCCTCGTGCTTTGTACCTGTCAACCAGGTTAACCAGTTGCTCAGCATCTTTGGGGTCGCCGGGTCCAACCCCGCGCTGGACCCCGGGAGGCAAGGAATGGACGAACTTGTCCAAGACGACTCTTTTTCCCCTACTTGCGCAGGTGTAGACTCCTCGGGTTGTAGCCATTTTTTCACCAAGTTTGGATCAGGTCGTACATCTGAGACGCGCGGGAAGATGGTCCGAAAAAGTCCAGTTGTGCACCGTCGGGCTCGCACATTCGTGTTTATCCTAAGCGAGCCAGGATCTCGCCTTTTAAAATTCAGATAGTCCTTGGCTCACTGAGGTCGAAATACGCCTTCTGCGGCTCCCCAGTTAGGGAAAGCGCCAGTACTTCAGCCCACTGAGCCATCGGGAGCTTCTCTTGCTCGGGCCCCTCTTTCAAAGACCCGTAGGTAGGGCCCCGACATCATCTGTACGCGTCATTTTCTGCCAGGAAGACTGCACGGCGCACGGGTGGTGGTAAGCGAGCTTGGCGTTCTCTGCACATTTTGCACCACAGCCAGGAAACCCGCTCTTGGAGTTGCTTATTAATGTGTTGCTGCTCCTTTAAGGCGAGACGGTTCGCTTCTATGAGCAGGGCATTGGTTTCGGCCTGGGCCCCTCATGGCCCCCTCATGCACCTTCTGTGGTTCGCTGTCATCAGCTGAAGACTTTCTGTTTGCCCTGGATAAGCTGTTTTAAAAGTTTATCCATCCTGGTGGTCTCTGATTTTCTGCGCAGCTGCAGCTTTCACCCAAGGACATAGAGGTAAGCGGGATCCAAGTTCTTTTTCAACCCGGGCCCTTGGCCTTAGCAACAATTGCAGAAATCGGTCCATTTAAACGCGTGTTTGTCTCTTTAAAACGTCGTCTGCCCGCATTCCAAGCACCATATGTGGGGGGTTAGCATCAACCTCAGTAGCAGCCCGGGCTTTGGCAGACAGAGACAGGGACAAAGATTAAAAAGTAAAAGTCCAGGCTGTGCCTGTGTTTATTAGAAGGCAACAAAATAACACAGCCTTAACGTCAGGCAAAATATACAAAAAAAAATCCCCGCTCGGGTGAGCTCTAACTAAAAAAGTAATGGCCCTGACTACAGCAGAGACACACTCAGTGGCCCCCTTGTACAGAGACCTTTACATGCAAATAACAGGCTGGGTTACCATGTGGCTTGTATCATTCCACCATAAGCAGCCTGACAGGGCCTGCAGAACCCAGGCTTATAGGCCTGAGCCCCGCCTCACCTGGGGCATGGGAGTGGCCACACACCCTGCTCTTTGACCACTCCAGGAAAAGCCGACCCAGACACAAGCGGGTTGGAACCGCTTTATACTAAACATGTTTAGCAGCATAGTGCTAATGACACACAGGACTGTCGGCTCACCCTTCACCGAGTCCAGGCCACTCGGTGACACGCGTCTATCCATGCGCTCCCTATAGTAACGTATGAGAGCATTCTAGGGGAAACATATCTTCCCTCAATAATGTCGCCTGTCACTGTCTTACAATATATATACACACATGCACACAAACACATATATACACACACACAAACACACCTCTCTATATATACATGCATATAGCAATATACACACACATGCATATAACATAAATACACTATAATGTCTGATAGTCTGCTTTAGTTACCCATAGCAACCGATCAGCCCATAGGAACCAATAAGGGTGTGTTCACACGGCGTGTTGAGTCCATGTGAACATACGTTATTAGATGCATGTTTGGATCCGTCTGTCGGACCCTAAACGGACCCAAACCCGCATCTAACAATGTACAGTGGGATTTACAGTGCTTTCAATGTAAAACACGTATCGGCGTTCAGATGAGTGATCACTGATGCATGTTTACATGCATCTTTCTGATGTGTCTTTCGGATTCATTCATGTCAATTCTTGATCCAAAAGACGCAGCAGCAGCCCTATAATAAACTATGGGGTGCAATCCTGCTGCATCCAAAACACAGCCAAACACACAGCTGCATCACGTTGGATCCAATCAATACTATGTTTTTGGATGCAATTTTCAGGTCCAACATGGATCCAAACTTGTATCCAAAAACGCAAAAAAAATAAAAGCTGCACTCGGGTCGGTTGCTTTGGGTAACAGACAGCCTTCACCTCAGTATTTATTATTATTTATTTTTGAGCGCCCTTCGTTCCAGGGCGCTGTACATTCAGGTTACATACATAACATGGGTCAAACAAGTACAAAGGTGACAAATTAATAACTAACAACTGGTACAGAAGGAGAGAGGTCCCTGCCCGTGAGGGACTACAGTCTACGAGGAAGGTGGGAAGAGACAGAAGGGGAGGGTAGACATGGTTGTGGATAGTGTAGTGACAGCAGGGTTATTGTTGGGTATAGGCAATCCGAAAGAGATGGGTTTTCAGGTTGCTTTTGAGGTTGGTGAGAGTGGGGGAGAGTCTGATGTGTTGGGGCAGTGAGTATTCAGGTTAAATTAGTGTGTTGGCACCTTGTGATCAGTGAGTGAGCTTTGGGTTGCAGTTTTGGCCTCCAGTCTCTAAAAGGTTCATCCAACACTGCACTCGCTGCTGCTCCCTAATCTGCCGCCCCTGCTGCGGAAAATAAATACTTGTAACCCCTTCCTGACAGACGGTCAGAATATGACTCTTTTTTTTTTTCCCTCCTCGTCTTCCCAGAGCCATAACTTTTTTATTTTTCCACCTAAATAGACACACGATGGCTTTTATTTTGCAGGGAAAATGTCTTTCTAATTTTCCGTAAAAAAAAATTTCAAATTTGGAAAAACTTACTTGTCCCATGTTTACCGGAGATTTTTTTTTTTTAAATTTTATACCATGTTCCCTCTTTGGCATAAATAAGTGAAAAGTATTCAAAGGGTTTGTTCAAGCCCGAAATCCCCAAACATGTGGGTTTTTTCATAAACTAAAAAAATTCCAAACATTTCCTCTTTACTTTTTAGCCGATCCTTTTTTTTTTCGTCCGCCTGTGGGCCCATGTGGGTGTTTTTTTTTGGGCTATTGTATTTTTAATTGGCCCATTTTTGGGGGACTGTTTCTTTTTTTATCACTTTTCTTCAATTTTAGTGATTTGAAAGACCCAAAACCCTAAATTTTAGCATAAAATTTTTTATTTTCTTTATGGGATTTAAAAATCGAATTGTTTTTAAATTTTTAAAAGATCATTGGTGGTGGTACCCAATTTTTTTTAAATTTTTTTAAATTTTATTTTTTGATTTGTAAAAAAAGGGAAGGGGTGGGATTTGAACTCTTAAAATTTTTTTTTTATAAAGGGGGGGGGGGGGGCAAAAGGGCTTACCCCGCCCTGCTCCCCCGGTGTAGGGGTAGAAAAAATTCAAAACACCATAAAGGAAAGACTGGTAAAATAAAAAACAAGGAAACCACTGCATAAAAAATACTCCAGTCGGGTGATTATAAACACAATCCCTGCAAGAAGATTCCCAACCTGAAATAGAACCTTTTTTTTTTTTTGTAAACATAATTTTTATTAAATTTTACAATAACAAAAACAAATAATAAACGCCCTTAAT
Organism: Phyllomedusa bahiana; assembly: GCA_025379985.1. Lineage (NCBI taxonomy): Eukaryota > Metazoa > Chordata > Amphibia > Anura > Hylidae > Phyllomedusa > Phyllomedusa bahiana. Next base: position 56,782 of record JAODAL010026257.1, read on the forward strand.
GGATACCACTTTATAAACCCAAAAAGGGGGTTTTTTGGCAAATTTCACCCCCCCCCCCCGTAACAATGGGCCCCCAGTGCACCACAAGCACACCCAAAAAAACCAAACCCAAAAAAAAACAAAAAAAACTTTTCCACTTTTTGGGTACATAAAAAAACTACAAAAAAAAATCATTCAGTTACCAAATTTAGCACCCCTACCACCAACCGAATCCTAAGGCTAAAGCACCCAAAACCATTTAAAAACCACATATCACCACCACAAGTGCCCAATAAACCACCAACCCCCATGTCACAAATTTTTCCCCAATACCCAAAATA